>SJJU01010497.1:0-10086 GCA_012932125.1 Conopomorpha cramerella | reverse complement strand
CCGCTAAAGGTTTTTGCATAAGATTATCAAGTATCAATCTTCCTTGTACGTATAAATTTCATCATTTTCGGTTCAATGATTTGTGCGTAAAAGCGTAACAAACAATCGTATTCTTCAGACTCAAACTCACATTCGTGGAGTAAATAAGCCGCGTTGGCATGTCATACGACAACTAGTGTTTATATTTCTTTGTGTATTTGAGTTTTTAACCTAACTTTGACGAAACGTCGATTGCAAACAAAGATAAGCTTTCTTTGATTAAATTCTCGTAGTAATCATAAGTAAGTGGGTATTACTAAGTATATGTTATATTTCACTTGTGCCTAAGAAAGTAGTAAGTACGGATTTTCGGTGATACGGAATCCGTGACCGAGTGGAACCTTTAAAGTCATGACGACTCCCTATTGAAGCTGACAAATAATAGCGTAAGGGTGAGCGGAAAAAGGCGAAAATAATTTGCGGTGCTGGTTCCGATTATGTTCGGGAGGAAGAGGTTGATGCTCTTCGCACTTGTAGCTAACATGTTTATTTACTAGCCCACCTCATAAACTTTATATAAATCAGGAGTATTATTTTAGTTCTAAAAGTTCCACAGATAAAACGCTATTCACGTTTTTTCTTAATTATGCGCTTGTCTGATGTGCGATTTCTTCTTTTTTCTTCTCCCGCCGCAAGGCAAAACCAAGAAGGATAGGGTGCATAGAACATAATGTGGTGGAAGTTTATGTAGAGTGTGAATTCATGTGAAAGTTGTGTTCAATCAGTGCAGATTGAACACCACCACCATTCATTTTTTTTTTGTTTAATGGTTCACAAAACTAAACACAATACATAATAATGGGTAATTTCACAGTTAGGGACATCTTTGTACATATTGAGTTCTACTCGATGTGAACACAATTAGTTTGAGACTAAAACAAAAACACAGCAGTGATACAAAAATAAAGTTTCACATGAACAATAGCAATATTTAAAATTAAAAGTAACTAATTCATCCCCATTAAGTAGGATACATGAAGAAGTTTCTGTGCTCACTTTTATCTTATTGATTTGGTTTGGCTGTCTACCTACCCCGCTTTGTCATTAAAAGGTGTGAACCTACTTGTCGTCACCACTACAGTAAACCTTAGAAGAAACCGATGTAACGCAAAGCAGCTTAATTATTAGATGTTTAGCCACCCGAAGGTCACTAAGTCGATTTATGCATTACTGACTGAGCTTGACGATCGAAGCACGGAAACGCTCTAAAAACTTAAATTAAAGGCGCTCACCCAACGAATGGATGCCCGTCCCATTGCGTCTCATTAGACAATAACATTTTTATTATTATCGCTAAGTGATATCTTCGTCTTCAAATTGTTAATTTTGAAGATATGTTGCGATCACCAAATCCACGAACGCTTCAGTTATCTACTGCGTATAAAAGAAAAAATATTAAAAATGAAGTAAATAAAATAATGAAGTATTACTTCAGTGAATTATTTTAATTAGGCAAATATTATTTCAAATTAAACCTACCGTATTTGCAAATTTTAAATTAAAGTTGGCGACTGACAGCCCCAATTACTGTGCTAATGTGTGTCGTATCATAACAAAACAAGTAACCTATTAGCAGTGTGCTATCTTATCTCAATGTGAGTACGTTTTGATTAATTAATGCTTTTGTCGGTGGCCTTAGTGCGTTGCGCAATGTCTGCCACCCATCCAGTGTGTATCGTCGTACCTAACCTCGTTGATATGAAGGCGAACATTTAAAAAATTCAACAATTTTACGTGAACTCTCTCTATACATCGTTTCAGATGCGTTCAGGTCACGTTAAGTTTGTACTGTTTAATTCATCTGGTCCATGAACGTACCAAATTACAGGTTAATATGAACGAGTTTGTAAAACTGCTGTTTGCGGGTATCGGTCTTGGTCGGTGAGTATGTGATAATAATGGTGATAAAAATACAGGTTCGCCAGACTTGGTACTCACACTAAATGTCTTAGGCTAATGGGTAGGTGACTGGGTCAATGTGGACGCTTTCTTTAAGCTGGGTACCGACCGAGGTTACGCGCCGTAATGTAACATTCTTGGAAAGAATTTTGTCATAGAGAGTTCTGAGTTATTCGAGCAGCTCTTCCATACAGATAATGCTCTGTGATAACGTTACATCACACCCTGGGATTGAGCTCTGTTCTATTCTGGTTGCCGCTGAAGATTCCACGACTTTGGGAAAGTGGGCTTCCTGTTACAGCCAGCCAGGATCTTCAGCGGCATCCAGAATAGAACAGACACTTCCCACAGTTGTGGGAAAGTGGGTGGGATAATCCTGGAAATTACGCCCTGTATGTAACATTATTTGATACCCGCCTTTACGTGACCTATAGATTAACCTATGGATAATTTGTATTCAATCGATATGTATTCATACATGAAAGAGAAGAATTTGAGCACAGCCGAGTTGACTTACAAATGAGCATTTAATCATGTTCGTCGCAAAAAAAATGGAGATTCAGACTGTTGATAGTGAAGTAGGAAAGACACCGTGGGAAGAGATCGTATCATTCTTATGTCTCATTGAAAATAATAAACAACATGTAGAAGTCATCTTAAATACAACAATGCTTTCAAATAAAAAAATGTACACTGACGTATCTTATACATATGTATAGTGAAGGCCTTTTCGTTTTTGTTTCTGTAACAAATCCTAACACTATACTGCAAGTTCTTGGAGTAGGTGTGTTTGTAAGTAGTACTTGTATAATGTAGAAGTACTCTCGCTTTCAGTAACCTCCTGATAGAATTTTACCAATGTTAAAATTGATTGTGTATCATTTAGTTAAGGTATTGTAAGCGGCTTATTTTCCGATGTTCTTCGTTTTTCCACTACAAGTTTAATAGTGGCATTTAAAACATTAGCAGAATTGAGCACCAGGATTGGATACACAAAGGACAGATGTGTGCAGAAATATGACTGGCCAGTTGGTGTAGTAGTCAGCGTTTCGGCGTCTATTCCGTACATACGGTCGTAATGTCATAATTTCACCACTGACAGGTACTTAGGTGACGAGCTTGTTGAATGTGTCTGGGTGTTTTTCTTTATAGTAGGTATGTATAAAAAAAAAAGGATTTGAGTAAATATACACACATCAAAAGTGTCTAGGGATCAAGACCATTTTTAGCTCTAAAAAAATCTTATTTATTTAAATCAAATCTAATCTTCTGGATTGGTCTCCTACCTAATTCCTAATGCCTGTATCAATGACTTATCACCACAGTTTGAATAAATTATGAATGAATTCAGTTTTTGTAAAATATATTCTTGATTGCAATCTTCTAAAATGCACTTTATCCCTAGACACTTTTGATTTCTTTGTCTGAATTTTGTAACACAAATGCTTATCTGTGTGTGTTGTTTTAAAATATTTATTGTTTATTCGTTTATTATTATTTAAATGGCCGTTCGCCTATAAAAAAAAATTGTCGGCGGTTCGCGACTAAGCTGAAATGTTGCAAATTGTGTAAACCAAATTACATTGCAAAATAATTATGTTTTTGAGCTGATCTGATGGTGACCACCAGAAGGAGGCCACAGTAACTCAGTACTGTTAATGTCATAACAGTAAATACGGTTACCGGAAGTCGGAAGTGTTACGGTCCGGCAGTCCTTGACTATACACGCCTATTACAAATCTGGACGCGAAGCAACAACTTCCGATTACGAATCGGGGCACTCGCCGACTAGACTACATATGTTTTTCCAACCGTACAATAATCGACATTTATGTACAAGTACTTCAATATATCTTCATACAGGAACGTAACCCATGACCTCAAGGCTGAAAGGTCAAGATATTCTAACCATTCAACCGTCCAGTATGTTATAAAAGCATATACGCTACATATTCGTACAGTAAAAAACATAATATGGAGTGGAAGCTTAACAAATTGCCGCCAATGAATATCGTCCATCAAGGTCACCTGTCATAACTGTGAGATGATGTAAAATGCACCGCAATTTGCAGCACTTACTGTATCAATACATCATCTTTGAGTAGAGCTTTACAACTAAAGCTTTCGGGTAATCTACGAGCTTTTTAGGTACTTGTTACACTTTAGTTCCTAGCCACGTTAAATGAGATGCTATCTGCGTTTGATCCTAATCACATACATATATCCATAGTCAAAATATGTGTAACATTTTCTGACTGAGCTATTTAAAGTATTATTATACAAAAATGCTCGGGTATATAGATATATATATATATATATCAAGCCATATCAATGGCCATTTCAGACCAAGTCTTCATCGGTAGTGAATAATGGCCATTATGAATAGACCTTAGTTATATCTTATCGCGTAGTCTATTGAGTTTTTTTCTGCTACATAATATTATATTTTCACGGTCGAGATTCGGCCTTGGCGCTGCTGACCTAAAGAGTAAAGAATTGTTACATATATAGCCTCATTTATTAATAGGCAACTTTGATACGAGGTATTACTTTTTTTATTTATTCGATAAGGAGATTTTCTTATTTAGGTACAGGAGAGGAGTTTACCGTTTTTCAACGCCCAATGCGCCTCATCTTTAGGGTGGTTTTCATTGCTAATCTGATTAGAGCAGCGCCTGCGTGATTACCGCAGTTTCGAGGAACCGGGTAGGTCTTGACTCTTAATACTAAGTAAGACGTTTTTTCTCCAACAGTATAACTAATAACTTTTTAGGTGTCATATTATTATTATTATATTTTTTATGTATATACATTTTATATATTAGTGTGTAAATATAGATTAATAAGTATCTATCTATGTAGGTATATATCTTGCTTTTTTTTTTGATAGATTGTGTATGTGTGCCATTTATATATTTATGTTAATTTTATGTTGAATGCTTACTAGATAGGTATGTATAATGTAATAATATAATGTTTAATGTATAATTATAAATGTTCGGTTATATCAATTGTATTTCTGTGTGTACCTACTTAGGTTTTTTATTGTATTTACTTACATTTTTTTAATACTGACCCGCACCTATGTTCTCCCATGTTGTGAGGTTGACTGGTAGATAATACTTTAGTATTAAGTCCACCCTTTGTACTTTTGGTGCAATAAAGTATTAAATAAATAAAATATAATATTGATGGTAATACTGATACTACTTTCTCACTATAACCATTGTTTTGAAAACATGAAGCCGACTTCACGGGGAGCGATTTCAAATATGGTTTGACATAAGCGAGTCTCATTTGACAATGAGGCTGACTTATAAAAAAGACTTTAGTATTTGGTACTATTGTAATTCAAATAAAAAATACACTTTACACCTTTTAATGAAAGCATGAAAACGGAGTAGGCAAAGTCACTTGCAAAACAAATTCCCACGGTACACCAAATGTATTTAATATTTATCCCAACGTAATCACTTATCAGTGAATATAGGTTTCAGCACATAAATTTCAATCAAGGAGCCATCTGCTATCTACTACAGGTGGAAGAAAGTAGCTACCTAGAAACATCCTCATGGATACCCCGGTGCTACGCGGGTGGCGGCGGAGTAGTGTGAAACTTGTACCTGACTAAAACCCTTTCGATGGCCTTCAACTGTATATATTGCTAAGGGTGTCCTGGGCACCCAGGGTCATTCTTCAGGCCCAAACGAGCCACTAGTATTTGTGGGCTCCAAGTCCGAGTGGACGGTATTATTAAATGAGTGTGTGATCAAATAGTTGTCTTTAATCACTACATAAGATTTTTATTACAAGTTTTTTTTTGCACTTCATACAAACATAACATTGATTATGTTTTTGTATTTGTATTTACATAAATTTTCTGTATAGAAATTAATTACGAGCCGTACGACTTATTCAGTACACATTCAAACATTGTAATTATGGACACATATATCATTGAATTATAATTTATTCCGTCCTCTTGATGTGAGGTTCAGGTACCAATAAATCTCTGATTCACATCAATATCTATACTGCAATTAATTCACGGTAAGACCGACCTTGCCGTTAAAAATATTCATTTATTTGTATAAATCAGCGCTCCATAAACATCATTACTGTGACCTAATTATCAGGGCCCTGTGCAACCACGAGTATTCTACGACCTAAATAAGTAATTTAAATAAGTAATTTTTATTTTGGAACGTACAAATAAACTCAAAAACTACTAGTCGAAATCTGTCGATTTGAATAATATTGATAATGGTCCTTGTGTTCCATAAATAATGGGTAATACGGCGGGGCACAGCTTGTGTATGAATAAAACTAACTCTAGGTGCCCCGACAAACATTTATTTTTCCATAGTGGCCTTTGTACCCCTTGTACAGGAAGAAACACAGCTGTTAGGGCGATAATAGATATTCCTTTTATAATTGCCACATTCAAGCCTAAAATTAGTCAAATCGATTCAGCATTTCTCGAGTTTTAGCGAGAATAACGGAGATATAGATAAACAATTCTTTCTTTTTCTTATAAATTCTTATAAATTATACATACCTATATAAAATTACACCCATAATCCCAAATTTACAATACACATACAGATCATTTCATTACCTACAATAATATTCTATTCAATATTTTAAGACCTTTTTTAATAAGAACAACTTTGGGTAAACGGATTACTTAAGGTAATAAATACTTAATTAATATTAGTGGCACACATTTCAGCCCGGATCTTGCACTGTTTAGTTTAATAAAATAAATATATTACTTGTTTTTGAATATATTTACATATAATTCCGTTAACATAAAAAACAGGTCTAAATTCATACTCTTAAATATAAATGTTTTATTGAATATCTTCTGCGTATGCGCCTGTTATGTAAACAGGAAACAGTTTTTCGATCTATGAACGTACTAAATTTATTCTTCAGGTTTATCTGCACTAATTAATTCGAAATCATAGACAGCTTACGTTTCGCGAATTTCAAATACCAATTAGCACTATACGATGTAACACATTTTATAAACCCACGTAATATTACCTATAAAAATGGCGTGTCACGGTGGTTATTTTTGCATTCTCCTACGAAACAGTTCAGCTGTTTTTTTTATTTACTACGGATTTATAAAATAAGTTCGTAATGCATTTTAGCCTCTTTCTACGTATGCTACCCTAATATATGGGCACGGCAAGTGTAAGTATGTTTTTTTTTCATACATTTTTAGCGTAAACTTAACCATAAGATTTTACGAAAAGTATTTTTATTGTTACTTAAACTGCAAGCTAAACTGCACAAAAGAAAAAAAAATCGATATTAAATTAACAATGCACCAGCATGAACACATAAATAGCGTAAGTATGTACACACGACTAGCCTTCATGGAGATTGAAAACTCCTTAATTTTCAATGGACCATTTGAATTGAGAACCTTCGGGTTGCTTCCTACTTATATTGAATCACGCGGTCTATTTGTCACTATCAAAGGAATGCCGGGACACAATAGAAATGGTCTTCGGATCTAGTTAGTTCAGTCGTTCCTATTTATTTCATTTACCGATATTATCACAATACAAACATAAGCAAAGCACAAAAGGGTATAAACACAGTAGTGGCGAGAAATCAAATTGAATAATGAATATACAGCAAACCAGCGCCCTTGTCGGGCTGTACCAATAATGGGGAATTTTCAGGGCCCCTGTTTCTCTTAGTTATGACAGATGGCGTTAGTTGCATTAGGGGAACAAATGTCAACGAACTTACTAACTTCAAGCGGTCCGTATTGAAGGCGACAGTATTTTTTTTAATTATTTGTCTACATGTTACAAAAGTGTCAGAAGTCTAAATAACTCACCCAAATAATAAAAAACGCACTAAAATATAACTGACAGAAGTCCCCCTGGATATCTACTAGCGACATCTAGATAAGAAACTTTTGGAGTTTTAAAATTCCCCATTAGTCCATATTCGCTATAACTCTTAATCTTTATGGACTCATGATATGTGGAGAACAACTTCGATCGTGTATGGAATACTGCTCTGATCTTTAGGGTGGATTAGCAAAATACCAGCTGGAGGCTCTGGAGGCAATAGAGAAGGCTTGTAGGTGACAACAGGTTGTATGATGTTTGGATGATGCTCGGGCTTACAAAGTGCACTACTCAGATAAGTTTTATGCTTTGTCTTACTCTAATGAAATGTGTCACAAACAGACAAATTCGCCTCAAGCATACATGCATTGATTTATCTTTCAGAATATGAATGAGCCTCATAAGTTCTACAAATTAATGACCATAATTATACAATGGACGGGTTTATCCACAGTATGTACACATCCATTGTTTCTTGTGAAGTATAAAAACAATAACAATGTAATTGTTTAACGTTGGCCCGGACCTATAAATATTAATAAAATAATAAATAAACTACGCGACTTTTAATCCTAAAGCGGGGTGGTCGGTAAATATAAATACTTACTACAAATAAAAAGTTTTAGGTACAAGACGTGGTTAGAGCCGTAATAAAATTCTAGGTAGATAGGTACTAGGCTGACCGCGCCTAGTATCTAGAACTTTTGACGGCTCTTTGGATGTGTGACGGCGTGTAAATGAGACCTTTTCTAACGTTTTTATGCTTCGAACGACACATAAGGCGTGAACCCCAGCCACTGTCTTAATAGTACCTCATTGTCAAAAAGTGGACTGCAGGTACTCCCGCGTAAGAGGATTGGGTAACCGGTATAAATGATAGGTCGAAGAAGTTCAGTTACCAGAAAGCTGCTCACTCCTTGCCCTCTTTACTCAGTGACCCAGTGTCTTTACGAAAACACTGAATAAAATTTACTTATTTATGAATTAAATGCACTTTACAACACAGCCATTACAACATGAACTGGTGAACTTTATTAATATCCCTTAGCGCAACTTTGCGATTCTCAAAGTGAATAACAAAGTAATTAATATTTACCTACCTGCGCAAAAGTTCTTTTGCAATGTTGTTTGTCTTATCTCTATTCGTCACAGCATTATTTTTAAACGATACGTCATCCATCAAGATTTATTATCGTGTTACAACCGGGATCACACCTTCTTTGCCTCCACTGTAGTTAGAGTCAGGATGTACATACAGGGGCCCTGAAGAATGTCCTCTGGCTGCCCATGACCCACCCAGCACAAGCGGTAAATGAAGGCCATTGGGGGGTTTTAATCAGTAGAAGTTTGACACTACCCCGTCGCCGTCCCCATAGCGGCGGGGTGTCCATGAGGATTTCCCCTTCCTTCGTGAACAAAAAAAAAAGGATTTACATACAGAACGGCATCCAGAATATAGGACGACTAGGCTAGGGTATGACCTCCTTGATTCCCACAAAGTGATTCCCTAAAGGTGGCATAAAAATAAGAGTAATATCTTGTTACAAATAAAGGCTCACGAGCTCACGTGCACTCACGTAGGTGTAAAATAATAAAACCAACATGATGACATTGCCCGACACAATCACATCTAGGGATCAGAGATGCGAATCGTTTCGCAACAAGTTGCCAAACATTCGCACAGCCCCACTAGCACTACGATTTGGCAATTAATAAAACGTTGCATCCAGTTGCAATCGAAACGGGAGGTTTCGTTTTGTGAGCCGTCTCAAACTGTGACAATAGGTAGTGTAATTGTGCGTAGTTGCCAGAAATGACACAAAATTGTCACGACTCAACGTCAATCTAACAACTGCCGAAGGGATTTAGTGCTGAGAAAATATATTCTATTAATTGTATAACAATACCTACAGCATGTGACCCACTCTTTCCATGACTGTAACTTGAAAGCTATTAAAATTATCAATTTTTTTTGTTGTATAAAATGCTGTCTCGTATGTAAAGAAAAAAGATGGTTGTCAAACGCTTGTTCACATTGTATTTAAAAAATTCTATTTTATTGTAAAACCAATGATAGACTATGTAGAGTGCATTGTCCTCAATCATAGTCATGTGCAAGTATATAGTTATTACCTCAACAACATCGCATCTAAACATGACGTCGATAAAAGAACGAACGAATCGAACTTGACTAGTAACCTGGAGGTCGCGGGTTCGTGTCCGGCTACTGGACGTGTACCAATGGGACTCTTTTTCAGAGCCTGTGTACACA
>SJJU01010496.1:0-10562 GCA_012932125.1 Conopomorpha cramerella | reverse complement strand
TACTTGTTGGATGTGTCCGGGTGTTTTATTTATATAAGTATGTATTTAAATGAAATATATATGTATATATATGTGATAAGCCTTCTTATTATAATCATTAGAAAACTATTTTTATATTTTTGGTAGTACTTACTAAAGCTAAGTGTGTTACTACAGCTAAATTTACAGGATGTTAAAATCTTAACCGTAAAATTTATTTGTTACTAGTTATAATTATAACAAAAATGCTGCGCACAACTGTAATTGATGTAAGCGCTAGAAATATCTAAACTAATCAAAACCGATACAAATGTTATGTGCTTATATTGTTGTTGTGCCTTGTTCTAAATAAATAAATATATATTCGTTGTCTGATTTCCATACCACAATGCTTTAGCTACTTAACATGGGATGAAGGCAAACTGTGTTGTAACATTTTTTTTTAAATCTTGTTTATTTTATAAGCCATACATCATACATATTTATTATTGATGAACAAATAAATAATTACATTTTTAAGTCTTGTAAAGAAAAACACATTTAATAAATTATAACTTTGAAAAAGAATCGACTTCAACCAGTCTAAAATATGACATACATGTATGTGGTTTTCTCATGGATGCCATTGTCGGAACTGAACCAAATTTATATGGGACCAAACGGGAAGCACCAGCTTTCAAATAAAAAGAAACATCCAAATCGGTTCACCCAGGCAAAGGTTCTGAGGTAACAAACATAAAAAAACAGACAAATTGAGAACCTCCTCCCTTTTTTGAAATCGGTTAAAAATAACATGACATTGCGGGAAGAGATGAAACGGATTATTTCCATTTTACATTGTATTGTGCTTTTTCCAGGAAATATATCTATCTGATCTAATACGCTGTGGGGTGTGTGTGTGACACTTAATGAACGAAGTTTCTTTTTAAACATCATTTGTAATGGGAGGTTTTCGGACAGGTGGCTTATTATAGTTCTAAGAAATATCAATAGATGGCACTACCTAGACAGGGTTGTCATTTCATATTTTTATTTTTTGTTATCAGTTCTAAAATGAGTTTCTCCTTAAGACCATGTCTGATTAGCGCCATCTGTGAGATGTTTTGGAACTACTTTTGACATATTTGAAGATATCAGAAAACCTCTCATTACGTTTTAATACAAACGCTCGGGAACGGTTCCAATAAATTGACGGGTATCCAGGAAACTGGGATCAAATTTGCTAATTGTTAGGATAAAATCATTCGGAGAAAAGCACTTTTCAAACAGTGCCAAGATATTAGGTAGGAGTAAATAATCATTAGGTAAAGGAAATATACGAAAAACAGGTGTGACGAGATTATTTTATGTTTTTTTTTGGAAATAAGATATTTCCTTTTTAAAATTAACTTAGAAAAAAGCCTTTAGCTCAGCAATTGACTCTACCTACCCCGCAATGTGATTGAAAGTCTTTAAGTTTTAGTAAATATTAATTATTACGTTATATTATTCTGTATCAATGTTATGCTATTAAGTGACCTAAGGAAGTAGTGGAGTACAAAAGGCCTTTAAATCTATCATCACTTAGAATTATCCATCTACAACCCCAAGCCTGTCACATGTCCCCAGAACATTATCATTTTTATTTATGAATACTATAATGCAACGGATTCTGTGCCCACCGACGGCAGGAGGTGGACCAAAATAGAGAGGAGTGGAAGACTTGGGGGAGGCCTTTTCCCAGCAGTGGGAAAAAAGACAGGCTATGCAAAAAAGATGCTATAAAAATGTTTTTCTTTTGTATCTATTGAAGGCTCCGGTGAAACTAATGGAGCGATTTAAAAAAATATATCACCACGACGAAAGAAAATCGATGACGATGATGATGTTGTCGAATGTTAACGTAGATTTCTCTGGGATACCATTAATATATCCTGGTTTCCTTATCTTGAGACTACCTTTGGTATATCTATTTTCAACGAAAAAAATTAATATATAAATCAGTCCAGAACCAAGGGTGATCCGTGAATTTTTTTACCGTTTCTCCATTGTCGGCACGTGGCCTTAAATTCCAATAACAACCCAAGACGTAAAAACTGAAAATACGCGGATGTAATCGCTAGGCTATACATACCTATTTCCATTTTAATTCTGCTACCATTTTTTTCCCAGAATCACACGATTGTCATTAACAAGGGTCAAAGACTTGTGAAATAAGTTGTACCTAGACTGTAGGGAACCGATTGCGTTGATCAATTTCGCACCTTGGGGCTAATGTCCTTTCCACGAAACCGTTTGATCGAATATTTTGTTATGTGACGTCAATTTGTTATTGTACTGTATATTACTCGCCGAGGGGGTCGGGTTTGATTACATTTTTCCTTGTTTCTAAAATACATTCTTATTATCCTTAGTGGACGTATGCAATTTGATACGTACTTATGTATTTCAACATGTATATACATAATAATATCTACATTTTCAGCCTGTTTCCTAGAGGGTTGAGTAGAGACTACAGATTTTTATTTCTTACCGTTCTGATATATGAATTTCCCTTAATATATATTTTTTCGCGACAACCGACATTTACTCCATTTCACACCTTTAGTTAGGACATCAGCGGTCTGGTCGTTGTATATCCTAGTGAACAGTTTCCTACTTGTCAGGCACCTTATATAAGCATCCGTGTGAATATCTGTCATCAATCAACTTGCATCCGCCCTCTCTACGTATATAAGTTTGGCCATGGTCCGAAGCATTTCATTTTAAATCTTGATCGTTACAAAATTTTTCAAACCACACTTTCTCTTGTCACTAAATTCCCTATTCAGGAGGCGAACCTTTCCTTATTGGTATATATATTCACTCTTCGAGGCATCGTTACCGACTACATGCTAAGGATAAGAGCAAAGAATAGGCAAAAGCAAGTAGATGCGCTCGTCGTCAGAGAATGCCCGTACGATTTGGTTCGATAGATTCTTTTACGGTGCAGGAAAAGATCGTGATGAAACCCTTATCTACCAAAAGTAGTGTAGACCCTGTAGCAATAACAGTCCCCCGCGCGTCTCAAGACGCAGTGTAAGGGTGACACCGGTGCGTTCTTTGGAGATCCCGGAGTCACCCGTTAAGCACGGCCGAAGGCCACCGGAGGGGGTTTTGTTTTCATAATTCCGATGAATGTATTCCTTATAATCGAATATATGAAACACATTACTTCCGAATTTTCAAACAAAATTGGATAGATGATTTTTTCCCCAATAGTAGAAAACAAAAAAAAATATAAATGTTGATTCCAACGTAACTAAAGGAAAAATTGAGTTTCCCTCGAATGAAAGTGCGGTACGTATATAAACTAATAAAACGACAACAGTGTGCCAATAGATGAATGACCCCGTAGCCGTAGCAGTTGTAGCATAAAGGCGCGAAACTACGAACATATTATTTGTTCGATAGTTTATTTATTTCACGTCTGGTGAACACTAGTGTTTCTTACGGCATGATAACCATAGTGGTATGCAATCGTTGTTTTTAATTCTTCTCTGGATTTTTTCAATCATTCCCTAACACAACTTTGCTAGTTCTTTTATTTTCTTTCATTCCCTAACACAATATTGCCCACATTTTGCTAATTCTTTTACCTTTACAATGGTATATTATCCCTGAGTAACATAGGCCTACAATATTTATCCCCGAATTCCCACAGGAACGATAATAAAATCCGAGCAACACCGCGCAGCACAGCTATTTTATTATAAGGTTAGATAGAAATCATCTCCACGTTTTTCACAGTAAATTTTCACCTTCACCTACGTCAATAATTGTATAGTTCCATACACGCACGCCCACCGCTCTCGGATACTCTCAGGTAGAAGTCATTAGCACCATTAATGACGACCTTGTATATACTATGGTTCGATGCTCTTAAGGCATAAGATAGACAGAATAAAAGACACGCGGTCGCGAAGGGTTGGTAAAAAAATCTTAGGCTCGTATTCTAACACAATAATCTGTTCTCAAGTGTCGCCTGAGTATAGTTTATATCTACTACATGAACACGTTTAGAGTCAGACAAATGATACTTGTACTGAGATGTGAACTTCATGGGACTTTTGGGCCCATTAGTTCAATATGTATGTGTGACCCGCAACACGCCGCGTGTCCCTAAATGAAGCCTTAGAAAACCTCAGCAAGACGACTATGTTTTTCGTCAGTTAGGCCCTGACTGAAAATGTAGTCGTCTAGTCTGTAGATCATAGGCACATATATAGAACAGTTTAAAAAACGTTAAGGGTGCAGATTGTTGATACATAGCCATGAGATGCTGGTATCGACAACGTTATAGTACAATGTAGTTTCATCATATTTTTTAAATTCAGTAATTACGATTTGATAATTGAAGCCCGTTACTAATAACAAAAGTTATGCAGTGTGTAACATTTTCTTTCCTTAACTGATAAAATTACGTTATTGGTCGTGTTTATACTAATCTACTAGACATGTACCAAGTTAATGGTTTATGTTATTATGAATACATTGACATTCTAATAATTTTATAATTCAATGGTTTTTCACGACACATGGGAATTTTACCTAATTATATACTTTCTTGATTTTGTAATATTAATACTTGACACCCATTTGCTTTGCTTTGTTTCATTTTTAATACTTTTAATATGGGTATTTAATTTTTGGCACATTAGCACGCTGTCTATTTGTAACCTCATAGTAACATATATTTGTCAAATAAATGATCTAAATCTGATGTTAGAGAGAGCTATATGAGCCCGGACCAACTCGCTGAAGGTACACGTGCGTATTAACTTTTCTTAGAGAATTGATTTTGCCCGAAGTTTCCTTATTTTTCCTCAGCAAATACTGTGTGTTGATGAGTGTAATCACTTTCATGAAACACTTTACGAGGGTGAATACGTAAAAATATCTTTCACCTCGGTTCAAAGAAAACTTTATCAGTCATTTCGCTTCACTTAACTTCAATGAACGATGTTTGGAATGAATTTCTCTTACTTTGGTTACTTAGCAAAGTTATAAGCTGAGCTGCGGTGTCGAAAGATTTAGAGGGAAAGAGGGTTTTTTTTAACTGTATAGGTTAAACCGTCTATCTATACAAAACGTGCGTGCGATATTTCACGATAAGCGCACACACAAAGTTCGTTAATCGGACATGAACTTTTTTCATCAAAAATATACCGAAATTTCCACATGTTTTATGTCGGTCTTTGTACATGTAAATAAGTTAGCTTCATAACAACATGTTTCACGTCAAAAATCTGGTTTGAAATGTTTGCATTATGTTACTAGTGTCTGTATTGCTTCCAATATATTTGATAAAAGGTGATCTAAGATAGGGTAGTAAAAAAGAATTACTGGGCGAAGTAGATCAATTTTCATCGATATATTATCTTAAGTTCTATAATTATGTAACATAAAGTTTCCAAGATTCTGTTTTTACCACTGGGGTTTATTATAGGATCTGAGTTAAATTGGGCGCTAAATCTAGCGCTGGACTGGATAAACATCGTCTAGATAAAAGTCACGTAAAAGAACCGGAAAAAGTTTACTTCCTTTTATACCATAGTACTTAATACTTATAAAAAAAACAACAATAAAATGAGGGCTTTCAGAAAAATTTGTTACTACATATCTGTGGTGATTCGAAAAAAGGGGATGAGTAATTTTTTTTTCAATATAATTTTTTACAGATTTGCAATGTTCAATCACATTCATTTTAAGGTAAAAAGGAGATGAGTCGTAAATATGCATTTTTAAGGGTCATTCAAGTTAATGTGTTAAATGATCATAATGAGACAAAGGTATTTTTTGATATGGAAAAAGAGCGTTGACTGCACTCATCTCCTTACGCTCTAAATCTTGTATCATAAATACATTTTAAACATTAAAGAATTTGTAAGACATCAACCAAAACCACCCACGCCGCGATTCGGTTTTCTGACACTACTGTAAAGTTGGTATTTTTGACTTATGCTCCTTTTCCAAATTACCTCAAAATTACCTCAAAGTCTTGACTGATTCATTATCACTGACTCATCGATGTCCAGCAAAAACCCCTAACCCTAGAAAGCTGAAATTTTGCAAAGCGGTTCCTTTTATGATACGTGAGATAAGAAAGGATTTTTCAAAATTCATCCCATAAGGGAGTAAAAACGACGGGTAGACATTTTTATGAGGAAAACGTTACTTTTGAAGTTATGGTTCTAAAATATTGTAGCTGTATTTTTAATAGAAATTTATACTGAAACTACGCGGGGCGTCCACTACTTACATATAAACGCGATATTGAAACTTCTATTTTTGCCAATTAAATTAACCTGTGGTCCAGTTGGTGGAATACTTGACTTGTAACCGAGAGGTCGCGGGTTTGAGTCCGGCTACTGGACGTGTACCAATGGGACTCTTTTTCAGAGCCTATGTACGCAACGCAACGCTCGTACGTTGAAAGGCAACATCGTGATGAAACCCGCATACCACAAGGTGTGTGAACCCTATAACGGCGATGGGCTCACCCCCTGTCACGTTGGGTTAAATACGCTCGCTGAACCGTGGGAATTTACTTTAGCAAGTGCCTCTTCCTACCCCTCTTTGGGATTAAAAATGTGTATTTACTTTTATAAATTAATCTACAAACTCTGAATAATTCGTGTAATAATTCGCAGGCAACACTATTAAAGTTAAACTTAGAACCAAGAATAGATACAATTTGCCTAATATCTATCTACCCTTTAGTGCGTGTAATCTAACGAACCACCTACATAGTGGTAAAAGGTCGGTCCTAGGTCGGGCCACAACCTTGCGGGCTCCTTAAATGAATGGCTGGATCGTTACACACAGCATAAGGTCTCGCGTGTAAATGGGAGTTAGAGTGATCGTAAATTCTAAGGAAAATATACTACTATAATACAAGTCCCGATATCTTATGCTTTTTATTTTTTTATTGCATCAAGTTTTAATCGGGATACCATTTTTTTACATATTTGGTAGTGCTACAAGGACTACGAGCAAAAATATGCAGTGTAGATTTATTTCAACCCCTCTAAATTAGTCTGAAGTGGTCGGGAAACTTCAAAGTATGTAGTTTCGGAATAAATAAAGCTTTAATAACCATAATTAATATAACTGACAATATGCGATGTTACTGTGATGCTAAATGTCAGTGAAGAGCGTTTAAAAAAAAAGGAAAATCTTTTTTTTTTCTTTTTCTCAAAGACGATAAACAAATTTTCCCAAACGAACAAAAAACAACTTACATACCCTTCATACAAAGTGGTCATCAGCTGATCGGAAAGTTTAACTTAGTTTTTAGTTTTGAATGTAGGTTTCCCTAGAGAAATATTATATAGTGGGAAGTAAACTTGAGTTTCGCTTTTTTGTGTCCTTTAACTTTTCTTTTTTATATAGCCTGATTCGTTTCCCACAGGGCAAAGGCCTCCCCCTCAAGTCTTCTACACCTCTCTATTTTGGGCCACCTACTGCCATTCCGATTACTAAAATAAAATATAAAATAAAAATTAATTTAACTCTGTGTAACATGCCTATGTCCCGGGGACAGTGCACCGTTCCAAGATCAAAGATTTATTCAAGTCGGTCTAGTAGTTTCGTATTCTATTAAATTCAAACAAACAAATATTTCCTCTTTATATTAATTTGTGCAGATTTCAAAACTTACGACAAACATTTATGGTTAATTCATGATACAAAATCTCATGCCCACAATACCTGACGAAATGGGCACAGCCTTCAGAGATAGAGTAGGTGTTCTCCTGGGCAATGCTATTGGGTATGTGCAAAGCGAGTAGTGGCAGACAAATAACGACCACAGCGCACAACACGGTAGAAATTGGAAACAAGTGCGGATGATCAGCTGTCAAGTGTTGATTGCAGTACAAAATCAAAGCAAAGAAATAGGCCATGACTGTTGTTGTGTTGCTAACTTTTTAACGTGTTGCGTTCTTACATGCTCGGCTAATACTAATTGATTGGCTTTTATCTCAGTTTATGGTTGGAAACTAATATTCTGTGTTGTAGGTAGTTTCAACATTAATTTTACAAACTATTGAGTAAATATTGTCAACAATGCTATTTTAATCTTTTGTTTTATTTATACTTGCAAAGAAAACTAACAATGTTTACATAATTATTATTCGTCAGCTTCCGCAAATGTTGTAAACGCTACGCGTCGCCACCGTCGCGCACGTAGCCAATAAGCCGTGTGTCAATGCTGCTCCGACAGATAAATTCTAACCATCTTACTAATAAAAATACCAGCGTCTCAGGTAACTGTGACATTAAGCTCCTAGAAGCCTATTTTCTCCGCGTGAAGCACGGCACACAATACTATACTTATGTCTTATTGTTATTTAATTGGTTGTTATGTTTCATTGTGTGTTTCGTGTTTCATGTGAACTAAATAAACGTATATCTATCTATCGACTGTATCTTTTAGTTTGTTTCACCTTCTGGCGTACTGAAGGCAAGACGTGAAAAGGTCATAAAAGACGACAGGTACAGTAATGACACTCCTCCTCCTTCCATCCCCTGTTTAATGGAAGACATTGCCCATCCTACTAATATTATAAAAGCTTGGATACTTACTTGGACCCTAGCATACCCGGGGATACAGGGACCATGTCCCTCTGTACAGCGCTGCCGTCTCTGCCGCACTCCAGTCAGAAACAGATTGGATGGGTGTTTGTTATCATTCTTCGCAAAAACTATTCAACGGATTTCATTGAAACTTTACAATAACATCTTTCTAAATATAAAAAGAAAAGCTGACTGAATGACTGACTGACTGACTGATATATCAACGCACAGCCTAAACGGCTAAACGTAGGAACTTGAAATTTGGAACGGACGTAGCTTAGGTACCATAGGGGTGCACTAAGGAAGGAATTCCCGAAATTACCACAGGAACGGGAATTAACGGGATAAAACGTTTGTATGAAAAATCTAAACCGCTTAAGGTAGACGCTTGAAACTTGGGTGCAGGTACCTTAGTACACTTAAAGCTTAGGTGCAACAGGCTATTGGAAAATTCCCATGGAAACGGGAGTTATCGGGAAAAAACTTTTGTATGATAAACCGCTCAAGTTAGACGCTTGAAATATAGGATGCAGGTACTAAACGACGCGAATGAAATCGCGGGGCGTCCACTAGTAGCTTATGTATTGGAACTAGTGAACGCCCCGCGATTTCATTCGCGTAGTTTAGCAGTACCTGCATCCCCAAATTTCAAGCGTCTAACTTGAGCGGTTTAGATTGAACATATAAAAATATTTTCCCGTTAATTCCCGTTCCCGAGGGAATTTATGGAATTCCTTTCTTAGTGCACCCCTACAGTACCTAAGCTACGTCCGTTCCAAATTTCAAGTGCCTACGCTTAGCCGCTTGGGCTGTGAGTTGATATGTCAGTCAGTCAGTCATTCAGTCAGCTTTTCCTTTTATATATTTATAGACTAGCGGCCCGTCCTGGCTTCGTACGGGGGGACTTAAGATTTTTTACACAGTTTTACGTATTATTTATATTTATTCTCAGTTTTTTTTATTTAAGCCTTACCTATCTCACTGATCTGACCTCCCCTCCCCCGCACCGCTGCGTTGCCCGGCGGGCTAGTCACATTACGCTTTTTTATGTATTTTTGAAATAGTAGATAAGTACTTACCTAATAGGTATCTTTTGGATGAATTAATAGTCTAAAGGTAACCGATTGAACAATTCAAAAGTTATCTAGAGCAAACTTTTATTAGGATTAAACCATTTATTTCGAAATCCCGTCGCCAAAATGACATTACTTTGGAGCAAACATCTAAATCATTGAAACGATTGTTATGGGTTAACTGTAAAAGGTAGACATATGCTCTCGCGGACTTTTTTAAAGATAATGTTAAGATGAACAATTCATCCATAGAGCATTTTTGTATAACTTTAACTATATGCTCAGCCCACGCCACGGAAGGCCTCAAAAACGATACTTTTCCCCCGTTTTTGAAACGTTTTCCACAACTATATATAGCCTATCTTACTTCTGAATAATGCAGCTTTCTAATGGTGAAAAAATTATTGCAATCGGTCCAATAGTTTTTGAGTTTCTTCATTACAAACATACAAAAATACAAATCTTTCCTCTTTATAATATTAGTGTAGATGTAGATAACACATACATTTTGTGTCGAATGTCGCAACGGAAACGGACGGCGAGAAACACCGCCGGAGTACATCTCGTAGTTCAATAATCCCCGACGCGACCCGAATATCACTTAGGTCACCTTGGAAGAAATAATAGCTGGCAACATTATTTTTGCCCTACATCTGCACAAACTGGTATCAGTAATTAGACGATTTATGACTTATTGTAACAAAGGCTGGCAACATTCGCATGACAAGACTTGATGTATGATGTAGGTTCATTCATTCGCGATACATGAAGGTGATACCTGACGGCTTTTATTAAAGAAATTAGCTGTATTGCGCGGGTTTACTCGCGTTTTTTTGTTCCCATGGAATTTGGCAATCAAATATAGCCTTTGTCACTCAGGAATAATGTAGCTTTCCAACAGTCAAAGAATTG
>SJJU01010494.1:0-21398 GCA_012932125.1 Conopomorpha cramerella | reverse complement strand
GGGTAGGCAGAGCACTTGCTTAATAAGCAAATGCCCACGGTTCACCAAGCGTATTTAACCCAACGTGACAGGGGGTGAGCCCATCGCCGTTATAGGGTTCACACACCTTGTGGTGTGCGGTTTCATCACGATGTTGTCCTTCACCGTACGAGCGTTGCGTTGCGTACGTAGGCTCTGAAAAAGAGTCCCATTGGTACACGAACCCGCGACCTCCCGGTTACAAGTCAAGTATCCAACAAACTGGACCACAGACGACAGAAAAAAATAACTTTTACAATAAATGTGTAGAAGTGTAAATAATATGTAGGAAAATGGTCACATATAACGAAATAA
The DNA here is from genome assembly GCA_012932125.1 of Conopomorpha cramerella. Taxonomy (NCBI): domain Eukaryota; kingdom Metazoa; phylum Arthropoda; class Insecta; order Lepidoptera; family Gracillariidae; genus Conopomorpha; species Conopomorpha cramerella. The sequence continues at coordinate 21,065 of SJJU01010494.1, read as the reverse complement.
AGGATAACGCGGTCTGAAATAGACTATTTTAATTAACGAATTAAACGCTTGGGATTAAACGCATTGAAGAGGTATTCGTAGACTAAGCTACATTAGTAAATTAAAATACGTCTAAGTAATTGAATAACACGAAACGAAATTCATCAGTGCGAATGAAAAATAAATTCACGTCTTTAATCCCAATGCGGCTTCACGTATTCCTCGGGAATATATTATTCACATTTTCAGGTGTGTGGAGAGTGGTAGAGTTATTAGGCGGAATATTGTGGCTACAGCAGAACCATGTCAATTTCAGAGCCGTAGTCGAGCTATTTGCACTACGAAGCCACGGCTCCGTAATCCAATCACCAACATAACAATGTGAGTCATGCCAGAGATATTCAGTCTACGAGCTCGTGTCGACAGATTCAAAGCATTTTTTTCATTTTGGAGATGCAACAACGGTTCCAATTTTGACGTACATAGAAACAATGGCCTTTGTAAAAAAAAAAGAAGAATAAAATTAAAGTAGGTTTGGCTAGCTGTCCGATTTCGGTACGGTTAGATTTCAGTGCCCGGGGATAGTACAGTCGGAAAGGCGGTTGTGGAAATTTGTATGAAATATAAAAGGGGTCAGATAATAGCCTCGGCGACTGTACACTGGAATTTAACCGTGTAAATGCGTACATAAGGCAAGTGTGAGTGATTACGATTGAGGAAAATATCGTGGGAGATCTTCTGCTGTTTATTCCGAGAGACGGAGCGCATATCGCTCTGTCTATAATCCCGGCCGCGGTTGAGAGCGGAAGAGCACAGCACTTCACTAGCTGGAAGTACGAGCGTACATGGTGAATATAATTGCTGCACTATTGAGAAGATGGGTGTATACATGGGCAACAACCACACAGTTGTTTTTTTATTTTTTTACGTTGCTCCAGTTGCCTTGGGTCTGTGTCATAGGGGGAACTGCGACTAAAGATACCTATATACACATAGCGACAGGCTATAGAAGTAACAGTTTGTAATCCAAGTAGGTGACAAGCCTCAGCGCCCATCAGATAAATAAACATATGTACGTACGAAAACGTAACTTGTTGTCAAGATTTTTTATTGGCACCAAAAAAAAAACCTATACTGAGTCTGTATTAAACAACATTCCGTTGTAAAGTTTTTGTCGACGTCGCAATAACACCGTTGTAAACTGACGGAAGTTGGGTACAACAAACCAGTTAGAAATCACATTTCCGAGAAAATAACAAATAGATTTATGCCAAATTATGCAAATTCTCCACAATTTTTTTTTTAAATCGGACAAATGGCGAGTTCTCTTAGGATTTTTCTATAGGTACATTTCTAAGATGTATTTAGTATTTAGTGTAGTTTCTGTGGGATAATCGAGAAATATTTATTAGTTTCTAACTCATAAGTATACATTTTTATTAACAAGTGTATACATGATAATATTCTATGTATATTCCTTTTTTACACGTACGTAGTTATTCTTGAACAATTTCTATTTATGATAAACTTTTACTTTGAGCTGGTATTCATTTTAATATTTATGAAGCCCATCTGGTGCCTGAGTTTGAGTGCTGTACTAATGATTTTTCTTGAGAATTAATGTTTCCCCTGCGCCCGACTAATGACTGGAGCTATTGCGAATGCAAATTAAAAGTTCTGACTTGAATGAAGTGCGGTAATAGAAACGGGACAACGTAACATGTACGAAGCAAATACTTGTTGATCTTTGTCGTGCTAATAGAACAATCGGCGCGGGACTCTGGGTTTTACGAAGCTATGTTTGATTTTCAAGAACAAAAACTGCCAATGAAACGAACAACTACAGCTGCAGAATGCCTAAGAATAACTAGCATCTTTACAAATTATTTCTACTTTTACTGATTGCTAAATTAGGTCATGAAAAAAGGTGTGAAGGGTGAAGTTTGCGCGGTGCCAACAAAGGGCATGCCACGAAAAGGATGTGACGGAGCCAGAGTGTGAAGGGTGCTGATCCGTGACAAATAGAGGCCCGAAATCTTTGCCCCTCCTTCAGAGAAGCAGGCAGAGACGGAAACGTGATTACTCGCAGGCTGTGCACGAGACCACATGACTGACAGACTTATAGACCCGTATTCGAAAACTTCCCTCAAGGACACATCACTTCTCAAGTAACGTTTGTCTCGCTCTAATAGTATTTGTGTAAAAGCTGTAGGTACTCAAGCGACACTTAAGTGCTGATTATTGTTTTAGAGTACGGGCCATAGCCATAGCTGTTAAAATTGTAACAATTATTTGTGGCAAATTCAAATTAATGGTGGTAAACCAACACGTAAATCCGAAAACGACTCTGTAATGAATCGGTGCATAGTGTTTGAGAATGATTTTGAAAGTAGGTAGGAGTAGATTTTGAAACTATTTCCGATGAATAAACATTAATTTATTATCCAATTCCAAGAGACAAACAATAATTTCACGGCAATAATAACAAAGCAATAAAAGCAATTGTCATGTTTCAGTTCCGAACGCTGCTGATTACAATAGGTATATATTCGTCACGAAAACACAATACCTATTAAGATAACATTTGTTTAGCACAGATAGCTAGATAATTTGCATTATTTGACTGTAACGCCTGTTATCCAATTAAGTGTGAGATATAGTTATCAGTGACAGTTTTATCAAAGGGGTGTGAACCTGGTGCTGCATCACTGTTATGAGACCAACACACCATTTGGGTAGCAGGTTTTCTGACGACATAACCCATCATCATACAAACGATTTGCAAATGCATTTTCTTTGTCTATAATGACGTAGACCCGTATTCTGAAACTGCCCTGAAGCATGGATCTCGGTTCAAGTAACATTGTCCCGTTCTAATCGTGTTTGTTTAAGAAAACAAAGTATGCTATACTAGAGTATTGAGGTTGTCACAGAATTCAGTCCATACATTCTGTAACAGATTTTTTTTCTCTGTGATACATTTAGCGGAATCCTACACCGCTCAGCTGGTGCGCTTGAAGGCTTTCGTTATTAATAAGCTCGGCGTTGCTTTATTATTTCTATTAAATTAAATTGCAGGTATTTCATCGCAACGAAACAGCTAGGTATTTCACATTCTCTCCACATAATATTGTGTGGAATGAAATCTCTTTCGCTCCGCAGTAACACTAAAAAGATATATTAACTTTTATGAAAAAACGTGACGGTGGCGACGACGCGAATGCTTTGCGGAGCCTTTTTATAGTTGCGCACGCACGTTTCAAACATTATGATGACAGCACTGAGAATAATGAACGATATTCAATTTAGCATTAGGTAGGTTTAGCATCTACTCTGGGAGGGACCTGAAGAATACACTGCCCCGCAACAGCGATAGCTGATGGCCATCGGTTAGTTTTATCAGTAGACTTTTGACACTATACCGGCGCTATCACCATAGCGGCACGGCATCGATGATATGAGAGATACAATTTGCCCCTTGTCAAGAAAAAAAAAGAAAAAGTTTAGTACTATCGTTGTAACTATGATTACATTGCCTAATTAAAACAAATAACTACCAAGAAACCTTTATATATATACCGACGGATATATCCAATAAGGTTAAGCAAACACAATCGATCCCCTGGCACACCTCTCCCGTCTCCTCCAGTCATTAATCTTTTCATACATGCTTGGTTTCTGGTGCTTTCAACACGTCCGCTCCTTCCACTGATTCGATCAGTGAACTTTCGGCGTTGAGCGACTTGTCCCCTTTCATTCCATTAATTCCTTTCGTATATAATACTGTAACATTACCATATATACATAGCTATACAATAAATATAGCTATGTTCGTTAAATGTGAGTATATACCTACAGTTACTGCTTTGTGTCTATTTCACGGAAGACAAACCATAAAGAAATTCTCTTTTTCGTTAAGATGTAATTGTACAAATAAGTAATCCCGAGGCAGTACAATACCAGGAGAGCAGAAACATAGTACAGCCAGCAAGTATCATGCATATCTTTGGGTGTTATTTACTATAACCCGCAAACGATCGTTTCAATGCAGAATGAAATGTTGAAATTCGTGTCAACTTTGGCCTTGACAAGTTCGTACAAACCTGACAGGCTCTGGCCGCAAGTCGGAAATGAAATATCTAGGGAGCCGACAACTACCTCGTTGCGGTCCGGCGCGGTTCCGTGGACCGCATGAAATGGCATTGCCGTCAACACTTCCGGTCGATTCGGAACTCAAAATTTAGACGGAGAATATTGTATGATGCCTTTTATGCATCTATCAAATAGAACCCACATAAACCGATGTGTGGTGATATTTTATAGGCGTGTCGTAGAAGGGTTTGGGTTTTCTTAGTTTAGCTCGCTTACGACTTTTTGTATCTGTCACGGATTTTGTTGATGAAAAAAAAACCAACAGATTTTCAATCGTATTTCTGTATTGTTTTACTAAGTACATACATACCAACTTGACTTGCATTTTTATAATACAGGAAGTCTGGATCAGTCAAGAATAATGAACGGATGTACTATTGCGACGTGACAAACACTGCCGAACAATACGAAACCTAACTCGGGCTCGAAACTCAATAAAGGATGTCGACGTTGTCAGTTCATCGCATAGGTACGCGTCGAGCAGCTTATCAACCAGTCATTTATCATTGAAAGTAATTTGCAAAGTTTCCTTTCGCTGCCTAAAGAGGTAGGTACTGAAATTGTGGATTCTGATTCACAATTTATTAGGGTATGACAGCAATAAAATTTGTCTGCGCCAACTTTTTCCAGCGCTTTTGGCACAACCCTACGATGTTTTATTCCGATCACGCATTGCAGTGCGACCCGTACAGTTTGCGCTATGAATGGTTACTGTAATAATATACATATGTAGCCAAAGCATTTTTCTTGCTTATTATCTAAATATTTTACTAACATAACAGGTACTTTCCCCTTAAATCATCGTAAGACATTAATGTTTTTACACTACTTTTTGCGGCATACAGGGTACGTTCCCTTGATATAAACACAGATACGATCTATTTCGTCAAATATAAGGTGAAATAAATAGACGACTAAAATGAAATACATTCCGAGACGGTTTCGGCACTATTGACCTGAAGTTAGACTAGCTAGGTTTCACTAGTACCTCTACAGCTTCAATATACACACTTGCCCCAATTGTCAGATTAAATTGGCCTAGTTACGTATCATACTGGAGTGCGAAAGCACAGTAGGATAATCTCATAGTCGGTTAGCATAGAGTTGTCTTAATGTCGCATCACGAATTCCGCCACCATCATCCCTTTTACAAAGGAGGGTGTGGTATGCTTTAAAATGTATCGATGGTATATCTATCTATGTATCTGTATAGCTTTTTTTTTACAACTGCAGTGCAAAAATTTCACACAGCGAATTTAACCCAAAAACCTACACAGGTTCATAAGTGGTAACTAAAAAACCGTCTAACTACTAAAAATGGTTTTTCGGGCTTTACAGGTACCATCCGCCCACATACAGGAAAATGCGGAAAAAGCTACGCAAGAACTTACACACTCCAAAAAACGTAAAATGCCGCATTTTGCCTCTACACCCCTCTGGTTGACCCAGTGACGAATGAGTTCCGAATTTATCATAACAATGGATTTCCGCAAAATAACGGTCCCTTACACCCGAAGCGGGGTATTAACACAAGGACAAATTAATGAAACGATTATACGTCGAATGCACCGAAAAAACAAGTTTTTTTTATTTATTTGGGAAGCCAACGAGACATACACCAGTAAAAGTTATATATTAAAATAAAACTTAACAAAAACATGGTAAATGCTGACTCACTTACAGGCTAACACAAAGACAGTATATAATTATTTAATTACATTAAAAGAAAAAAATATAAGTGTAAAAATCCTACTTAGGTATCTAATGCACAAAAATTACACAAAAAATAAGTTATGTTATAACCACAAGTAATTTACTCTATAAAATTATATAACTACGAAACGGAAGACACAACAATATTTTATTTAACTGTAACACAAATTAACAACGTCGTAAAGTGTCATAAAGTTTCCTGGAGGGAGAGAGGGAGGCAAGCAAAGAACATAAAGTTTAAAGAGTTTACACGAAGAAAATGTACGCTGTCGGAAAAGTCAAAAGATTTATTTTCCTCGTAAAACCTACATAGTTAACAAAAATTAAGGTATTAACGTGAACTATCATAAACAAAGTTCGCTTATGTTTAGTAGATATTGCTTATGACAGTATCCACTATCCACAATTTATATCCTTTATAGGTACTTATAAAGTGACTACCTCTAAAAATATTATGCAAAACAGATTATTCGTTCGTTTCAGCTCGTCTGCTTTAAAACTTGTCGGTAACTTTGATTACTTTTTCTTTTCTTTAACCAAGAAACCGCTGGTAATCAAGAAACTGAGCGACGCGGTTTCTGTGATTATGATCTGGAAAAAACATTGAAATGGATATTTTCATAAAAGGAGTCGATACGTACACACTCCCGAGTTCTGTGTAGACTAAATAATACAAAATAGAGCTAACATACAAGCTTCATATACATAGTTCCGACAAACGGTCCACGAGCAGACATTGTGGATACAAGTAATGGTCGCTGTCCTACCGACGAATAATCAAAAACATAAATAGTACTTACAGCACAATTTCTTTCTTTACAAAATAAGAAATGTATTTGATTCAAAGCGGTACATAACTAACAGCCTTTAGCAACACCATTTGTGAATCCTTTGTTTACATTTCCTACATATGTATACACATTAGAACAAAACATGTTGTCTACCATCTACATGATGGTTGTTATACAAATGTACCTATTCGTTACTTTAGTCCCTATAGCAAATCGGCCCGGTCGTTTGTTGAAGAGGCGCATGACAGCCTTTTGACTGTCGATTGGGTGCACACGCAACTGTTTCCACCCAACTGCCTCCCGACCACAATTCGGGGATATTCCAGATTTTTTTCTAGTTTGTCCTTAAAAGCCTTTTCTCGGTCTTGGTATGCAAAAAGTTGAACTGAAACCTGGCTTCGATAATCATAATCGATTACTGGATACGGACCTATTGGACACATAGGAACTATCCAGTCCGTTTGGAGCGTTTCCATACATCGTATGGCACGCTAACCCGCTGGTCTCTACTACCTTCTGCTAAGGTTCGGAAGTCGACCGGCCATCACTCAATATATAGTAATACAGGTCAAACAAAGCAGATCTAAGCAAACGGATTGGGCAACAGGGATAAACGTTAAGAAAACGTACAAGAGGGTAAAGGTAGACAGACGTGATAAGATATAGGTTAAGGTAAAAGTTTTCCTTCTCAGTTCTACGGGAATTATTTTAACATTAACAAATGGTAGGAACATTATTTTGTATACCCGAAAAAAGAAAAATACAATGGTAACTTCTTTCACTGTTAACTTCTCCACATAAACGTTAAACGATATAAATACCAAATTCAAAGGTAGTTTTTTTTCACTTACCCGTGAAAATGGTACAAGTTAGTTGAAGAGTTAAGAGAAAAACATGGAATAGCCCTCCTTAACCATCAAGGCTGCTAAACGAACCATGCGCTGAAACTGAGATTCATGTCATGTTGTGTCGCTACATAGTCATTGAATTAAACGACACGTCATTTATTCGATATAGCACGAAACTTTTCCCCTTCGTTGCGTATTGGGATCAACATTTCAGAAACTGCCTCGTAACTTAATAGGGCTCTATAATTTGAGTATAGTATTGGGTTTTATCTTCAATTTTGTTTCCCTTTTGGGGTGGTATAATTTTATGAATAGCCCATCATAATAAATTGTAAATTAATTGCGGACAAAGGAGCGTTGTCGCTCACGGGAGTATAGACGTGACTCTTTTGGTATTGCAGTTGAAGGGTACAGGTAAAGAATAGGGAATGTTCTAATGAGTTGATTTTGAGAAATACACATTCAAAAAATGTCCATGACACATTCCTAGTTTTTTCCTTTCAACCAAAAACAAAACCGCCTTTTTTGCGCTATGTAGTTGTTTTCTTTAAAAGCTAATGGTTCGGAATAAAGTACCATAGACAATAAGTTTCTTCCAATTGAAAAACAAAAAAAATGTGACATTCCTTGTTCTTTGCCTGTATCCTTCAGTTGCTTTCCGCTGTCTGTCCCTATGTATTCTTATATCTTAAAGCTACGCAACGAATTTGAATGCGGTTTCTTTTAATAGTTATTCCAGCGGAAGATTCATTTGTATAAAACATGCAAATATATATATATAGATAAAAACTTAGTATCAGTATTTCACTCGCGCGAAGCCGCTAGTAAATGATAAAGTACAAATTTGATGAATATCTAGTTATAATGTGTAGAAAGAGTATACTTATATGAATGAAGCAATGCACACTTCATCAAAAGGCGGCTTTACCGCTCAGAGGGATTTATTCCAGTTAATCAAATTCAAAATCAAATTGCAGAGGCCTATGTCCAGCAGTGGACAATTTATGATGACGAATCAAATTCTAAAGTTATTACTGTTTACTTTAGAATTTGATGATTTGATTTCAACAAGAATAATTAATTGAGTTGTCGTTATTGTTCTGAGAACTCCCGGTGGACCTCAGAAAGATCTCTCCGTGTCAAACTTATTCGGTCTCACTTCACCTTAGAAATTCAAGTAGACACAATTATTTCTAAAATAAACATCCGTACCACTACTTGAAATACGCGGAAGCGGCGATGAAACTACTACAAAGAGACATTATGTGCTTTAGATCACGAACTAATGGCGCAAAATTCTGAATTTAATACATAATTACATTATTTACTAGTTTATACTAGTACACCGAGTGATACATTTTTTTTTACGTAAGTCCAAAACATGCACAACATTTCATAACAATATATACCTGTAGTACAACCTTCACTGGTTATTTTACTACAGGAAAGAACAAAATATGTTGACTTTGTGGTAGACATGAAGTAATACTTTAAAAAAGCGTATGATTCACCATCGATCGTCATCATCATTCAACAAACACGTGCGAATTAAGCTAGTACTCGATTACAGATAGTCTTGAGAACATAGCTGAGCATTTAAACCTTCAAACCTATACTGAAAAAAAAATACTATACTAAAAAACTACTTACAATGTTTTTAATAACTTGTTTGTTACTTACTGGCAAGTTAAGGCAGTAAACTAAATAATGATATAGTACTTAGTAAACAAAGAACTTATTATCCTTTTTCTATAAGAATTTGGCGGGAAAATGCACACAAAGATGGAGTGAAAAATTGTCGTCGTGATTTATCATACCATGATTAGGCGATAAAAAGTCACGATGAGGGAGCATTTTAGTCTTAGGTCACTTTCGGTGAGACTGCAATTTTACGAGCTGCAACAGTTTTAATTGGTTTGCCTGAAGACGACAGATAAGCTTTGAAGTAAGTTTAAAGTTGAAACTGTACTCGAAGCTGTGCCAATAATATCTGGCTTTAGTTAGTAGCTAACTTGGATAAAAGAACTAGTACAAACCGACATACTGCCCATAACTTCCTTTAACTAATTCCCGTAAACTTGAATGGGACAATTTTATTGCGTTGTCTAATTATTGTGTATTGGCTACTGAAATTGTTTACGCATCAAAAAACCAGGGACAATACTTATCAAAAGCCAAACCGTTGCTTGGTTAATTAAAAATATTTCAAAAAACCAGACAGATGATGAAATCCTGCATTAATTTGCAAATGTTCCCGAACATAAAAATGTTGTAAGAACGTTGTCGAATGTTGTACCATATAAAACATCTTTTAAGGCTAAAAGCCAGATCCATAGTTCAAAAAAGGTTTGTCGCCATATGTTATAATCCATTCCAGACCCCAAACATAAGTCTATGTAGGTATGTATTTGCTCAAACATTTCGAAAGGACTCGAATCCGGATCGCTAACGTTGACTGAGGTCACTGTTAGAGCGACATTTCTGTGATGGCTTCTCCCGGTTCCATATCCAACCCTCACGCAATATAAACAAGGAAAATCAATTCAAACTTACCAGACGTCAAACATCCCCGCCGGCCTTGAATACAATTTTTCCCTATTACCTAGAGATAGTGCGACGACATTTACATCCAATACGAAGACAACTGCTAAATTAGTAGCAAATAGAAATAGATTCTTCAATAAAAGGAAAAACAACTATATTAATAGTTCGGGGAAATTATAGTGTCATTGTACGTCCTCTATGTAAAACAAGATAATTATGAAACGAGGTTGCCGAAGGCATTTGTCGAGTAAAAACAGTTTGTAGGCTAGCCGGAAATCGATAAAATTTAACCGATGTTTCCCCCAAGGAGGAATATCTTTGGTCTCATTTTTGGAATTAATTATAAATGTCAGTGAAAATCGATCAAGTACTTATTAAATCTTCGATAAAATATCGTTGGCGCTTGCCAACCATATCGAGTTCAGTGATAAAATTACGAAATAGTTATTACGTCGAAAAGTTTAAGGTTAATATTCGTATACAGCTAATAGTGGATCTTAGCAAACCTTTTAAGTGCTTTCCCTTCTGATATTTCATCATTTTATTATAATACGGGCTTCTTTGTTTACCAGGAAGTAGATAAGTGACGTTACTTCAGTTAAAAGGCAATCCCGTCCATAATATGAAAGGAAAAAAAAAACGATCGATTTTCATGCGCTTCTCTGGCATGTCAATAACATATTATGTTGAGGAGGTAGGAATCTCTTCATTGCGCAATGAAATATGTAAGGGACAGTGCAGTGAATAATAAATAGGAATACTTCCGCTTTGAAACAGTGATTTTTTTTTATATTAAAGGCGGGAATTTCACAATATATATGACAGAATGTAAGGAATGTGTGAAATCTTCCAATAAAAATAAGTTTAAAAAATCGTCCTGATGATACCCTTCAAAAAAAGACTCAAGACTAAAATAACAATGAGTTAGTTAACAACAATATGGATCACCACATCACATTAGGATCTCGTGAATATTTGTGGCCAGTAATACATTATAGTTACCTTAGAAGACGGGACTCGCATTTTATGTTATGCACATAAAACAGAAAGTTATTCACGCTGAAAAGTGCAAGGATGCGGACACAGTTAGTCGGTAGTTAGGTGAAATGTCTTCTACGATAGCAGGGAACACCTACACGGCGACAGATAAATTAGACGTCTTATCGAAAGCGGAAAATATCTCTACTGCTATTTTAATGAGGTGTTGACTATTAATGACGAGGTGGATTTGATTTTCTTTTAGGATGCAATCATGCTATAATTATGCTGCTGTATTTAGTACAAGTATAGGCTGATGATGATGATGATGACTATTTTGGATATATTGTAGAGGTCCTGTCTACCTTATAATTTCAATAGGTACCAGTGTATCTGAAAACGGTTGCCTAAAATGTGTCTATGTATCTCACATGTTCAATCTGAGACTTCTAGTCTAAAACAATATTGTCAGATTCCTTTTGGAATAATTGACTCACAAGAAAAAATAATATTCCTTGTACATTAATTATCAATTATCCCTTTGTATTCGGTGTACTGTAAGAAGCGAACAGAGGGAGAGTACTGCGGCGTGGAATACTATTGTTGTCTAGGTAACAAAAACGATAGCTGATGTTGGAGCAATAGTTATTCAGGCGTAAGTTTGGTTGAGTCTGGCTTTACTGCTGCGTAGTAATATATGGACGTAGTTTTGAGTTTGCCACACCAGGGTGCTAAGTAAAGACATATCAATCATATAAAAAATATTTACACAAAAAAGTTCACTACAATCTATTTTTTAAGTACCCATGAGTATGGGTACTTAAAAAATATGGATTGAGTAATCCACATGTATGGCGGGTCAATAGCGCATCCAACTTTAAAGTTCAATATCTCCGAAGTAACTTTTTGTAAGTTGAGTCCTTTCTGTGTAAATACGTCCATATATTGTAGTCTTAACAGTTAAAATGTCTTATACAAAATTATTTTAAAATTGTTAGCGAAACTCGAGTAGAGATTCAGCCCATGATACCAAACAACTTTCCCCAAGGTTCCTTTTCCCAAGAAACCCTATGACAAAAACGAAAGAAAAAATTTGAGGCTGTTTGACATTCTCGAGTTTTGCTAACATTTTTAATTTGACCTTGAATACAGCCCGTATTAGAAGATGTAGAAGAGGCCCTGCCATTTTATCCGTGTATTTTCAATGTGCATGTTAGATTTTTTTAATAGACTTTTAGAAAAATAGCCAATGTCACCCGGCTACATAGAATTATCGACTAACTAACTATTATAAGAAATGCGTACAGTAGGTTTTGAGAATCATCGATAGGTTTGGGATGGGAAGAAAAGATTTCGTAACAAAACATTCAATTCACAGAATTAATGCAAAAAAGTTATGTTACATAATGAGGTTAAGGGTCTTTTAACTTTTCTATCTGCCGCCGTGACAGACGAATATTTCAAAATTTTCGCCAAAAGGTTTTGAACCATTTGGATATGCAAGCTCAGGAATTCCTCACAGTAAAAGTAAAATAACCTAATTCACGTCCATAAATGTGGTGAAGGTAGATGTGAAAGACCTGTCACACCCTCATCTTTGATTAACATAAGACAAATCCATTTGCAGAATGTGTTGGTTTTGAAACTTACTAGAGAACAGAAGTTTGGTTCTATACCTAAATGTAATTTGAAACATTGACAAATATACACGTCTACGTAAGGCCGATAACCGATGACGATCGAAAAGTAACATCGTCATCATCAGCCGTCCACTGCTGAACGAAGGCCTCCCCAATTATTACCATGATCATTTGGGGTTAATGCCAATAATCGCCACGCTTCATGGTGGGCTAAAAATCGGCCTCCATAGACTTTGGGATTTTGATTTTCAATTGTAATTTATTTTTTGCATATATTGCTTCTTTTAAGCATAGTAATGGATAAAAACGATATCCGAGTAAATTCTGTGCAAAAATTACGGAATTATATTTTTTTTATGAAAGATTTGTATGGTACTAGCATGAAAAATCCATTATGTCTGAAACGGCGTAATTGGCCGTAATATCCTGATAGGTGGTTATAGTACGAATGATTTGTGATTTTTTGACGTAAGTAATTCATGAATTGAACAATCGTCAATATGAATATCGTGGTTCAAGATGCCGTTTTTTCTTGCGCTTGGCAGGTGGGTTGGCGATCGCAGTGGTGTTGTGGTTTAACTCACAAAAACCGCTGCTGACCGTTTTCTGGGGAGATTTTTCGGTCTCCTATTACGACTACCACGACAGGAAGAGTTAGGCTGGGGTGTACACATGTACTCGTATACTGTTCGCCGTCACCATATGACGTCCACACGGATCGAAAATTTTGTAACATACATTACTTATTGTAAAATCACCATGCCTGTCTGCAAGAGGGGTAGGTGGAGACAATTGTTCTCTAATATCGTGATTTACACCGCACATCTTTTCGTAGCATTATCTATATAAATTACTACTTATTACATTTCCTGCGATGTCGAAATAGTAATGACGGGGCTATGTTTTTAATATACAATTCCCTATGTCATTCAGGGTTAGTGCAACTGCCCAATGGGGATATATTTTTTTGAAATTCCATTAATTTCAGAACCTATTCAATTCAAACAAACAACCAATTAAATACTTCCGTCTATAATATGATCTTAGAAAACTTTCACATAATAATTATCTTGATTAATAAGGACTGCATATGAAGCAAACCTCTTATACGAATTAAGTAGGTCAAGAAACAATTCAGATCTATTATAACACAAATCTATGAGTCATTCCTCGGTGAAATGGCCAATCTGGAGGAGTGGCTAACAATGTAACGGCCATTTAGGTGTTATACTAGCGTTAGCAAGGTCAACGCTATATCTTGAGTCATAAATGATGATGTCATATCACAGTGATAAGAACTTTCTCTTATAACTTACAATTTACCTATAAGAATATATTCCACATTTGGGTAATGGAATGTTGATGTTTTTATTTTATCGACAGAATAAGTTAGCAACATCGATAATTTATTGTAAATAAAAACTTGTGTAAAAGAGGCAAAGGTAAACAGGCTTGGATTAATATAATATAGTACTTTACTTAATTTAGTCATTGTGTGACTTATGGAGGACTATTTTTGTAATTACATTTTTGGGCAGAAATTGAATTCAGAATTCAGAACAGATTGTACCTGACGTAAATTATAAACCTTTAAGTCTTGAAATGAAGTAAATTTATTCAATTACTTTGTTAAAACTTGGAGAGTTTAAAGTTATAAAATATATACAACGAAACAGCATGAGGTTATTGACTAGTGACTAGAAAGGAATCCCAAAATTTCAAAATCTTGATTAATGATTACATACATTTTAATTTAATCTGTGTTTGGTGACTTAGCAAATATTTATGAACATTTGCATCCGCAAATCAGCCTATCTCACTTTGGGATTAAAAGGTATGAAGTGTATTTTATTTCTACAGTAACAGATGTGACAAAACTAACAAATCTAGTACATTTCGATTTTATATTATTTATCATTATTTTATATTATTAAGATACCTGCAGAACACACTATAATGTAAATCCTCAATTTTGAATAGATATAACCATAGCTAAGAATAGAATATTAACAATGTAACAGAAGAATTATTATAAATAGTGAAGATATATCTTAAACAATACCAGTTATATTATATTTCAAAATAAGTATTTCTATTTTTATCTAACTACATAAAGAATATGCAGCCATAAAGATAAAGTAATTTCAATCAGTTGACTACCATCACCAAGAGCAACAATTGTTGAACATGTGTGAGGTTATAAATTTATGTAGATGAAAATCATGAATATAGATGAAGTTACTAATACATTACTTTCCTTTTGTATTTGAGTCTCTTCCAGTAAGTAAATCATAGAAAATCTTTAGGTGAAAAAAGACTGCACCAAGGTCCTCAACATTTTGTTTCATACAAAATGATGAAAAAATAACCAATGAGGCTTCGGACTTTATCTACTTCTAGATGAGAAAAGACTCAGAGTACCCAGTAGATCTACTTAGAAAAAACTCATTGTTGTTGATTTTATGCATAACTCAGCTGCAGTAGGAGGAAAACATGCATACTTACACAACCATCCCGTAAGCGCCTTCTCCAATATACTGCAAATTCGTGTATCGGGGACCCACTTCGAACAACTGGCCCCTTACGATTTCCGAATTGGGGTTCGTGCTCGTAGGTCCAGAAGCCTCAGCCATCTCGACCAAATCAAATAAACACCAAAACACTACAATTCAGAACAGCAACTGCCAATGTCACAGCAACACTTACAAAATCCTGTCTTGTGATTACTTTTCACAATGAAATAACACTTCTAATGGTATTTATTTATCAAAACAAACCACCACCAACAAGACTACATCACCGCCCGCAACAAGCACACAAAAATTATTCACTTGTCACTCTTGCTCCTCGCTTATCACTTCGTTCTATTCCTTCGTTCGCAAATTCGGAACAGCAACAGAGAACGACAGCAACGCCGCGACACGCACACCAATGTTTGCCGTTTGTCTTGTTGTTAGTATAGGGCTAGACGGGCGGGTGCGGTATAGCGGGTAGTGTTCTCTCCGTCTATCTTATTGAAATCTACGTTTTGCATTTCTTTCGCACGGGTGTTTCATTGTGATCTTATGTCATGTGTGTCACGGTAGGCCTAAATGCGGGGAACATCTAGATGTTACGAATTAAAAAAAAAACTATTTGACGGTTTTACTGATGCATTGTGTGTTACCTACCGATAAGACTGACACATCTTATTAATGAGATACGGGTTTGGTTGGTTGATTTTGTTACGTGTTGGACTCTAAAATAGGTATTTATTATAAATAATGCAATAAAAATAGAAGTTAAAACGGAGATTCCACTCTAAGTCGTTTAATACGTAAATGTACGAACGTGTGTCTAAGAAACTACTATTTATTGCTGTGGAACAGTTAATCAAAGTGACCTCGACGTAGTGATTTCTTAGTGCAAAGTATAACTAGATTTTCTTTAGGTATGTCGGTCTGGTCATCCAGCACTGTGGGCAATAATTACCGTTGCGTATCCCAATCAAGTCGTTACGGGCATACTAATTCCTGGTGTCCCAAACTTGGCAAGGTATTATACACGTTGTATGCATGCAATTAATTCAGTGTGTTTTTTTTATTATTTTCTTCCTATCCATGCTAAACACTGAAGGTCATGCACTAAGTGTATACTGAGTATGCCCCAAACAATCAGTGAAAATAGAAATACAGCATACTTACCTTACACAACTCTGTAATATTGTGGTATAATTTTAAATTGGACAGGCTGTGGAATCTTTAATATTGTTTTATTTATTTTTTCTTTTTCTTTGATGGACAGTGTTGAAGGCAGGTTAAAAGTTATAATCATTGTTGGGAGACACATCGTCTGAAGGCAGCACATCTTTATTTTATTTAACAGTGAGTGCATCCTCAGTATGAATCTGGTGGAAGTTTGCATACATCATGGCCACCAAAATTAACAATACCATTTTATCATATACAAATTTTCATCAAGTGACTAACATGCTGCTTTTATAGTTGATATTTTTGTTGCCTTATGTATTTTTTTAAATAAATCATAGAGTTCTTTCAGTGAGACTTTTGGATTGAATTGGATATTTTTTTATTATAAGTAATATAGTAACAGCGTATGGTCATGGCTGAATTCTCGAAAGCATTATATTGGTTGGTAATTGTGCACAGAATTTAAATGGCTATGATAGCATGTGAAGTTGTTAATTTTGTAATGGATGTTTTCAAGAATTTGGTGCTACAAGTGGATTGTTTGTGAGTTTTGAATATATCTACATGATAAGCGCAAAAAGTAGTTTAATATATTTATATTATGCCTTAATATTTTATTTGCAGTGGTAATAAAAAGTACATATATTTTTCACTGTTGTTGAATTTTACTTGTTATTCTGTTGTGGCTTGACACATCAAAGAAAAGTTTTATTGTTAAACTATACATGTACCTACAATGTTACAATTAATAATAATTTAATATAGAAAGAGCATCTGTGGTCCAGTTGGTCGGTTACTTGACTTGTAGCCAGGAGGTTGCGGGTTCGAGTCCGGCTACTGGATGTGTACCAATGGGACTCTTTTTCAGAGCTTATGTACGCACCTCAACACTCGTACAGTTTTTTTTAAATTTTGAATAATCAAATGTGGTTATGAGGCACTTTTGACAATTTTGTTTGCTACATTCTCAAAAGAAGACACTACAGTGTTATAGTATGTTGATCATCGACGAAACCATCTTTGACTAAAACTTATTGCAACAACTTCAGCCTTAAAGTCTTAAGTCAAACAGAACTTAGTAGTGACCTCTATGTCATAGAGGAAAATGAGTTTAAAAATGTCTCATTACCTGAGTAATTTTACAACTATTAAATACTTTTTTTAACATAAATACAGGATGACCCTGAAATACCCTTTTTAGTGAGAATCAGCTGTGTCTGTAGACCCTGCTGGGTTAATTACAGCCCTGGATGGTACTGGACCACATCACAGTAGAGTTGCCTAATAAGGTTATTTAAGATACCTCCTGTTTATCGCTTAGCTTTTGCTGTAGACACACCCTGTATATTGCTTAGCTTTAGCTGCAGACAATAAATACTTTTGCAGTTAAATGTTAGCTGATTTTTTGTCAGTTCTTTTGTGAAGCTTGTTTTAATTTTCCCCACTACTATCAACAAAAGTTACACAATGTGTTAAATATAATTAAATTTGCTATCTTGCTGTTCATTCATCGTTTTGTCCTTTTCCATCATATGACATTTTTTCGTTGATGTATGCAAAAGACAAAACTTAATAGGAGAAAATAACTGATGTTTGTAGCTGTAACTTTCGTTCATAGTAAGGGGTTTAATGTTTAATTATGTTGTAAGTCAAAGCTTATTATTATACATATATAATAATACCTATATACATGTGTGTATAAATATATAAATGTTTTTCATAGCAGCATTGTGAATCATGCCATACATTCAGAAATTATTTGCATTGCATTTAATTGCATTGTAATTCCCGATTGAAAATATCTCCAAATATCAACCATCGCCATTGGTCATCTCAGTTTCATTTTGTAAATAATGATACCCTTTAAGAAAACAGTATATAGTCAGATTGTCCCCCCAAGCACAGGTCAAGGGTCAAGTAATGTTTGTCACACTTTAATTGACAACTTTGCATTTCGAATGGTAAATGATATTTTTATTGAAAATTGAAGAAAATATAAAATTATTTGACACGTATTTTTTTATTCGACATAAAAATAATGTTTTCATTCATGATTTTAACTTTTAATATTGATTTTTTTCGAAAGAGCGTAAGCGCCATATGACGTCACTATTATGGATACACAGATCAAACATAGATAGAAAAGAAAACTATAGCTGTCAATGTCAATTTTCAAGTTGTAGTCTGTGCAGATCGTTGTTTTGTTTACTTTTGCTGTTAGAAAGGTGCGTTTATTTATTTGCTAGCCACGTCGAGTCAGACTAATATTACACCTAACATTTCTTTTCCTCTCGTTCAGGTTGATGCATTTTTATCGATAGTAGTGAAATAGCGTGGTTTTAGGTTTATTCCAAGAAAAGGTGGGAAGAAAATAAAACTACCTATTTTTGTTTGTTTTGAAACTGACGATTCTGCTGTCACTAATATTGTCAATATTATTGATGTGTAAAAAAATAAGGATAGGCTTGAATCCCACCATATTTCGCACAAAGTAATGACGTCATCATAGATATTTCACATTTTACGTATTATCTCCGAATTTAGGCATCTAAAAAATATAATATTTTTTGTACAGCATCCTGAAACGAAAATACAGAAACGGTTTTTTTATTTATACTGCCTATTAGGTATGCAAAGTTATCAATTGTATTGTAGATTATACAAACTATGCTCAAGCAAAACTTGAGTACTGATTAATGTTACAGAATATAGGCGTCTTTGATTTTTCGTATTTATCAAAGCAGTATATATACTACATAATACTGCCTCTATGTTTAAAAGTTGAAAGGCTCAGTGGTCAATAACTGTTTCAGCACAAGTGCGTGATGTCTGGCGAGGCGCCAATCCAGTCGGCCGATGGGTTGCACACCCCTGCCTATCTCTCATGGAGGAAGCTTCAGCTAAGCCGCGCCAAACTTAAGGCGAGCAGTAAGACGTCGGCTTTGCTATCTGGATTTGCAATGGTATGTATTCGAGGAACTTTGTAAACCTTTCATGGTAGACTTAATTAGAAAAAATACCTATTTCGAATGGAATCGAAATCGAATATTATAAAGAGTACCTAGAGTAAGAATAATTTACCTTACTTACGGACACCGGGTCGTTACTCTCATACAATTTTATTTATTTACCTTTTATAAAGAAACTAGTGGACGCCCCGCGATTTCATTCGCGTAGTTTCAGTATTTCCTACAAACCATAACACTCTCTCTTTGGTGTCGCCTCCCACAGGATGGATATCATATGATAAAAAGTACCTAGCCTATGACCTTTCTCAGACTCTAGACCTGTATACGAAATTTCATTTAAATCGGTTCAGTAGTTTTGGCGTGAAAGCGAGACACACACAGAGTAACCTTCGCATTTATAATATTAATATGGATTAACGTCCCTATAGGAAATTATCCGTAACGTTTTATATAGGAACCCGGGATAAAAGTTTCGTTGAGTCTACAACTGAACACGCGCCGTGCTAGCATTCGAAAAATATAGGTCAGATTAGGGATGATCAATATTTAATATTTTTTTACCGAAAACCGTTGTTATATATATATAATTGGAATCTCGGAAACGGCTGCACCGATTTTCATGAAGTTTGGTATGTAGAGGGATTTGGGGGCGATAAATCGATCTAGCTAGGTTTAATTTTTAGAAAACATCTTTCCAACCGTTTTTTCGGGCATGAAAAATTGCTCAAATTGTTAATACGACTCTTACTGACATCTATTGCCGAGTAGTAATACTATGTTATACGTGGGATGGTGCGGGGGACGTTTTGGTTTTGAAGTAACTAGAGATGGGGTTATGAAAAAATCGAAGGAAAATAATCGATTTTTTTACTTCGAGCGAAGCTCGGTCGACCAGGTACTTAACATTATATGTTTAAGAAATTTCCTATGAACACATTATCCAATAGAACAGAGGTCGATACAGAATACCTACTACATTCCGTCCCCGTTCAATCTTATCTATACCCAACTACACAAATGTTACTAGGCATTATCCTAGATTAATCATTTTCCAATTATTCTAGTGAATTCTGGCAGTCTGCCATTTATCGCCGCTGCCAATTTATTGTACGACTAGCTGTGCCTCGCGGTGTCACTCGCAGTTTATTCCATTTTCTTGGGAATGTCGGGATAAAATTGACGGCCGGCATGGACTAGGGGTCAGGGCTTCTGCCCCTAGGACGGCGGTCGCGGGTTCGATTTCCGCCACGGATATAATTTACAATAAGTTATGTCAAATAATTTAATTTCCTTGACAACTTCAATGTTTTTAGAAGAAAACTGCGAACTTTTGAAAAGCAAAGTGTGTAGTACACTTTGCTTTTTACTGTCAAAGAATTTATTGACGACAAGAATTTAGACTTTTAATTATTGTATTGACATTTTATTTAAGAATTACCTATTTATTGTTCTAGGCAATGATAATATTGTATATTATTTACTAATGCATGACATTTTAATGCCCAATGGGAAGTTTTCAGGGCCCCTGTTTCTCTTAGTTATGACAGATGGCGCTAGTTGTATTAGGGTGACAAATGTCAACGAAATTACTAACTTCAAGCAGTCCGTATTGAAGGCGACAGTAATTTTTTTTATTGTTTGTCTACATGTTACAAAAGTGTCTGAAGTCTATATAACTCACCCAAATAATAAAAAACGCACTAAAATATAACTGACAGAAGTCCCCCTGGATATCTACTAGCGACATCTAGATAAGAAACTT
>SJJU01010492.1:0-12785 GCA_012932125.1 Conopomorpha cramerella | reverse complement strand
CTTCTTGGTTTATATTATAATAGCAGAAAAACAGTTTGTTTGCCAAGTAAGCTATTTCATCCAAAAGCAGAATAAGTAGAGGCACAAGTTAAGCATGCGGTAAGGCCTGTCTTTAGTTCTCCGACCATGATAATGGGTTGCCCTGTAGATATAGGATTCACCGCGGTATGCGGGTTTGGTCGCGTATATTTAAAGCGAACGAAATAAATCTTTGCCTATAAAAAACACACATTTCATCAACCCCACCTGTGCCTGCGCCCTGAAAAACAAACAGTGGACTGCCCTACACTCGTGAACCTTCGGGCCAATAGGTTAAGTGGCTCATGAAAAGAGCACCTACGTACTGTCAGCGGCACGGCTGCTTCGTCCGGGAAACTGGCTCACATGACACTTCGTTTGTACCAACATCAGTACAACGAGAGCTCTTCAAAGGTTACAGTGTATCACATTCTCCTAGTTTTGTTTTTTTTTCTTACGATATGAGAACTTTTTACCAGTAACGCAACCCTCGCTGAAAAGTTCTGAAAGTAAAAAGCGTATATTTTCACCCGTCCAGTCTTTGTGAGAGAGGCGTGAAAGACGTAAAAAGTTAAACAGACGAATTGGTGTTTGAGTTCTGCTTTCTTTCTGACTATAAGCGTTGATAGATCAAGTTTAGTTAGTTTTTGTTACAGAAATATCGCTTGTTTCTAGGAAGACAGGACTTCACTTATATAGATTTGACTCTCACAATACTTGTACAATGTTGCGCTTCATATGAAGACAGTTATAAACGTAATGTCAATAAACAATTGTGAGATCTGTGTTTGAAACTTGCTATTTGACTATGAAGAATATCGTCATAGCTAAAAGTAAATGATGGGTATTGGACATAAACACTTTCGAGGGCACACCACGCCTGCCCACGTAGTAACAATAAAAAAAAATTCGTTTTAATTTCTGTGTCCACGTAAGTGTTAAACAATTTTTCTATAGTTTCCAGGTCCTGGTCACTATTTAACAGATAACTATTTCTATAATTTACCGAAATGGTAATTATTTAAGTAGTCATTTTTTTAAAGTGTTTAATAAAGTACTTAATTTAAACAAAGTACTAAACGTACTTAGTGTGATTTTATCACTATAATTTTCCTAAAATATTACGTGCTAGCTAGATAATAATATTAATAGTATTTTTCTTGAATTATAATTTAATATACACATAAAACTTCCTCAAGATCTGTCTATCTATTAAAGAAAACCGCATCAAAAACAGTTGCGTATTTTTAAATACCTAAGCCTACAGGGCAACAGAGGCGACTAAGTTTCTACATACATAGTATGCTACACACCTAGGGTAGGCAGAGACTACGATCTCATGATTAATATTAGCCGGTTTTTCAACTAGTAATATGTTAACTATGTATTTATCCTCTACACACTTGCTCTACGAAGTTCCATTTTGAACCAGTGAAACATTCCAGTGATAGAGCGGAGGCACAAAAACCCAAGAAGTACCTTATAAAGCAAAAGAAAATGTATTTTTATAATCTGCTTTTTTCGTTTGAATGTAACACAGCAATTCACTCGAGACCGTCCGGGAACAAAAACCGCGTCCACTCCAACATCTTCAAGCTGCACGGATTTATAAAATGTAAAATACGAGGGTTTTTTTTTTCATGTCGATTTCTTTTTACTCTCCTCGCGAAACAGAAAATTTCTGCCCCTCGTGAACAACTGACGCGGGTTCTGACGCCGCGATAAAAGGACGAAAGAGTAATGAATATGAATTTTCATGTTTAAATACATACAGTATCGGTTTGTTTGGTAAATCACTAGGTACCACATACCGAATATAGACCCTTATTTTTGTAGGAATAAGGATTTAAGTTGCACTAACATTTTGCTCCGTCACGACAGAGTATCGTTCATAAAATTACTTCAATAATAGTTACCAACGTCAAGAATTTTGTGGTCTTCAATCATTTTCTCATGTAAAATAAATGAACCAAATCACATTTAGCTGTCAAAATCATTCTAATAATCGCAAAGTTCTTCAATTAATCCCTTTTAAGTTACTTCATTTTCCTATGTATAAATAGGAATGGTACTTTCCAAAATGTATGTTGCTTTATTTCCTT
Source organism: Conopomorpha cramerella (assembly GCA_012932125.1). NCBI lineage: Eukaryota > Metazoa > Arthropoda > Insecta > Lepidoptera > Gracillariidae > Conopomorpha > Conopomorpha cramerella. The sequence continues at coordinate 10,665 of SJJU01010492.1, read as the reverse complement.
TTTCCAAAAACATATCTTTACGAAATGGAGAGAAAAACCATAGTTATATTTTTTTAAACGTTACATTCAAAGATAAGAACAACTGGAAGAAATCGCTCTGAGCGATAAGGTCGCCATTTGCAATCTTACCATTGTTAAATCATTTTTGGAAACGCGCAAGGACATGATATTAAATGTTTAAAACGGGTATTATAGCATTCAGCTTACCTTCGTTGTTTGCCCGACGTTTCGACACAGTTACATGTGTCGTGGTCGCGAGCTAAGCTGAATGCTTATCTTTGGTTAATCTTGGCGCTTTAACACCAGTTTTAAACTTTTAATTACGATTGTTAGTTTTAATTTTTTTAAGGTACAGTATGCAATAAAGAGTATATTCATACATTCTATTAAACCTTACGTTATTTCCTTATAAATTACATTACTATGTATCAAATACTATCGATCTTATTGCCAAAAGGTGCTCGCTCACCGCGGACGTAGGGTAAGATTGATACAAACCGCCATCAATATTACTCCAAGACAAACATAAACACGGTCGATTCATCCCGCCTTTCCCTATCAGCGCTCAAACCCAGGGGTGAGTCGAAACCCGGCCTACCTTATAATCAAAATCGCATATATCTTTGTGCAGAACTTAGCTAGTTTATCTGAGCTGCAATACCGTTATAATTGTACACGATACTAGCTCTTATGAACAGATTCCTTGCATTAAAGTATACATAGTAGGGACAAATAGTTCAAGTAATAATGGTTTTTGTATAGTAATAGTGCGTACGTAGTGTTAGATTAATAGTTTCAGGGGAAATTGGCATCTCACGCGTTTAATATTGGTTGAAAGATTGCGAGAGGCACACGGTTTCAAGACTTGAGGGTGAAGTGTTCTGGTCGTTTACTTAAAATTGACGATGTTTCCGTAGTACTAACTTAAGGAATTTATGGTAAATTAAAAAGATGTGCTGCTTCGTAATAATAATAATAAAAATGATACAATTCATGTCGTATAACTGATTAGCGTTGGTACAAACGGAGTGTAGAACGCCCTCAGGCAAGGTGGACTGATGATATGCGCAAGATGGTATCTGCCAGCTCCTGGCAGATAGGAAAAGCCGAAAACAGATCACAGTGGCGAGCAATTGGAGAGGCCTATGGCCAGCAGTGGATAAATATGGTCTGATGATGATTTCGTAGAAATCAGTGTATGCAGAGGCAATTGCTAAGCAATTAATGCCCACGGATGATCTAGTGTATTCAACAAAACGTTTAAGCAGTATTTATACAAATACAAAGACAATCAAGCTTAAAGGATAAAATTAATAGGAAGTGACTAATAATTGCACAAAACATCCTACAAAAAGATTAATGTAGTATCTTTAATAAAACTAAAAACTTAGCTCGTTGTCCGACACATGCAAATAACGTCGCAAAAAGCAAACAATACCCATAAGTTTTCTTTTAAAAACCAAATCCGAAGCAGAGGGATCAACAACAAGCGAATGCAAAACAAGAAAGTATCGCAAGCACGTTATCCGAATTCAAAGTGAATTCATTGAGTCCATACACACAGGAATTCAATATTTTAGAGCAATATCTCTGACGGCGGCTTATGAATGTGAATTTAAGGTCGGCTTGCCGGGCTATTCCAGATCATCGTGACATTTCAGCGTATTATTCTTTACACAATTTGAAAAATAGTACAAAGCGGTGTAAGTAAAGTTGCTATCCGGTTGATATTAAAACATCGTTATATTCTGTAAAATATTAGCTTCTAGCTGACCTGGCAAACGTTGTTTTACCAATATACTTTATAGCCTATATGTTATTCTAGTTTATAAGGTACAATACTGCCACGTTTCATCAAAATCCCGCTTTGGGCTTAAAAGGCGTGAAGTGTATTTTTTTTTCATCAAAATCTGTCTAGTACTTTCTCCGTGAAAGAAGGACAAACATTCATCCATACATCCATCCAAACTTTCGCATCTATAATATTAGTAGGACTGCACTATACGTTTCAAATAACAACAAAATAATGTCTCTGTTCATTGTCATTGCCAAAAATTTTTTACTGAAACTTGAGTAATTATAATATGTTTCAGAATACGGTTTATTATCTTCGACTTGAACGAATATTTAAAAATAAAACGCTTAATATTTTATAGTAAACATGAATTATCTTGTATAAATTTCAAGTCAAAAGTACTCTTGAGACGGGAATACAGGCGTCTCTTCGACTTGTCGATTTCACAGTTTGTGGTTTCATTTACTTGGAAAAATGTTGCACACTCGTCGTCAGAGGTTTTGTTGTGTGGAAATTTTAAATTGTTTTTGAAAAAAGGGAATGCAGAAAAGCAGAAAGTTTTTTATAGAATAGCCAGCAATTTTCGTTTTATGCACAAACATTTCGCGTGATTTTTAAATAATGACATTGTGTTTTAGATATCGCACAGTTAGAACAAAAGTGACACTAAACAAATTGGGTCATTTTATGAAATTTAACTTTAACATAAAATACACAAAACTTAAATTACAAAGTAAGTTTATTAAGTCCGTATGTGGTCCAGTTGGTCGGATACTTGACTTGTAACCGGTAGGTCGCGGGTTCGAGTCCGGCTACTGGACGTGTACCAATGGACTCTTTTTCAGAGCCTATGTACGCAACGCAACGCTCGTATGGTGAAGGACAACATCGTGATGAAACCCGCACACCACAAGGTGTGTGAACCCTATACGCCTAGTGAACCGTGGGCATTTGCTTTAGCAAGTGCCTCTGCCTACCCCGCTTTGGGATTAAAAGGCGTGAAGTGTATAGTGTGTATAGTGTATAGTTAAATTACAAAATCGGCATGTTCCGTATTAGGCCCATTTTGTTCTAACTATGCGATGTTGCCCGACATTTAGACACAGTTACATGTGTCGTGGTTGCGAGCTAACGAAGGTAAGCTGAATGCTTGTCTTCGGTTAATTTCGGTCGTAACACCCGGTTTAAACTAATAATATAATTTATACAGGTTTTTTTTTTATTTCCATAAAAAAAAATTGTACAGTTTATTACGGCGCGGAATTAACCAAAGATAATGCCTGTGTTAGCTCGTGACCACGGCACATGTAACTGTGTCGTTCGTAACACCGCGTAGAGCACACAGCTAAGGTAAGCGTAATCCCCGGTATAAACTTTTAAGATACTGTGAAGAGGTTGTGTGATGTGTGGCACGTTGCTACAAGTAGCAAAAAGCGTCTTTAAAAGCCGCCCGACCCACATAATGTCGCGGAATATTAGTAGCTAGTATATTAAAATAGTTAACGGGACCATCATAAATTAACGAATTTATTGTAGTTGGAAATAACCTTGAATAATTATGTAGACACAGAATGATGTCTTTAAATGTCCCTGGCAATTGTTGGCTTCGATATGAAACGCTCTGATAGTTTTTATTTTATTCACTTTATTTTTTAATTACGGTTTTCTGATTTCTGCTTAAACAGTGACGTTGCAAGTTTTCTAAAAAAAATAAGCTTTCAGAAGACGCAATTTCGTTCGTTTATGTAAATGTTTAATAAAAATATTTTTTTTATTGAAAGAACACCAATAGTTCCTTCACAATGACAATTTCCATCCCTAACCCAAATATTTGTAATATCTTGTGAAAACTTCCGGAAAAATTCATGCCCCAACAAGTGGGAACAAATATGTGTTGGCAACAAACAAAAACATAAGAACTTGAGCGTTATTGCCCTCATCGTACTCAAAACAAAGATGGCTTCGCGAATTTCCTGTTTAAAATCATACGCCATATAATCCCGGAGCTTAAATAGTTTCAAAAATATGCTACAACATATGCTCGCCTCATACATTATGTGCATATGCAGGAACTTTGCGAGATATTAGTGCTGGGGCTCGCGGACTGTCACGGCTGCTTCCTTTGGGGAGCGTGCGCTGGTACGCAGCTCCTTGATAACTGGCTCCAGTTATAATGGCTGTGACAGTACAGCTGGTCAGGCTGTAGCACAGTGTTGCCACACCTGACAGAACAAACGTGAAATGAACTCAGTGTTCTAGAAGACACTACGGCAGAACAGTTCAAAACTAAATGCAATATTGAAGGAATTATGACAGCAACGAAGTGCCGATGGAAAAAGGTATGTGACACCTGCCTTTTACGATATTTTTTGCAAATCGTGCCGTGTTGAAATATTCGCCGAAAGCACTTTCGCGAAAATACCTACTTAAACAATTACCGCTTTTGACAGGCGAAATGACTATCGAAGCTTCTATCGGCGGCAATTTTTGAAAAATTAAAAGGTGCGTCGACTTTGGCTGGGAGGCGAATTGGCCCATTTTCCGACTCTCTGATTTTTAACAAAAAGACAACCGGCGCCTGCATGGAGATTTTAATATCATTGGCACCATCGCATCGCAATTTGACGCCACCGAGGCACAACTTTGTTGAATGGAGTTCAGGAAGGAAATACACGAAAAGTCTGACAGAGGCGAGAGATGAGAGTGCACAAACAAACTTGCCCGCTCCGAGGCTAAGCAACTTCAGATGAAAACAAATAGGGTTTCTTAGAAAGTGAGTTATAGTAGTTTACAAATGAAGAGGCCAGCAGCTTCCGGAGTTCTATAGTAAGTTGGCAGACATGATGGTTTTTTTACGTGATTAGAATTCTGAGACGGAGTGCTCCTGCTTCCTTTAGCTTGAGATCATTGTTTCGAGGTATAAAGGACTATTTAGTTACGTTGGCACAGCTTCTTGCACTATTTGCAACTCTTTTCAAAGATAGCCATCGTAAAGCGGCTACGTAAAGGTAAAGAAGTCTGACTTGGAACTAAGTACACATTTAGGCAGCGTTTTTACGGTGAATAAAAACTTTAGGAGAAAACTTGAGCACCGTCAGGCTTGTAGACTAGCCATATTCCACATTGGGTTCCATTCACAAATTATATAGAGATTGGTTCCATCTATAGTATATATAGGGGAAGTTTCATTATTACAACTCTAGCTACATGGAATATGCATGACAAGGTATAAATTATGCTAATTAATTGAACAAGTGAGTTTGAAAGAAAACAATGTAGCAACGTAATATTGCGCGTAGTAGGTATTAGAATTCGGTAGGTATTCCGTAGGTGGCGTGCAATTAGAGAGGCCTGTGTCCAGCAGTGGACAAGTATGGACTGATGATTATGATGATGCTGAGGTATTAAGTACATTTATTACCAGTGCGCTTACATACAAGGCTACCTGAATATGACAAACAATTCAAAGAAAAGTGTTGTATAAATCTTATTTCCAATCTTAGTTCCTTAGGGTAATGGATACGAAAAAACAAAAGGCGGGAGTTATTAAAGTTCCCCGGCTCTCGCACCAGGTAGCTCAATTTCTGTATATTTAGAACTCGACACGCTAGTTTTTAATCGTTACGTTTAAACTTCCTCCCTTTCTGTAACGCTACATTTTCTGCACTTGTTACAATGTTGCCCACAACAATCAGTTATTATTCGTGCGTCAGGACTGAATAATCAAAATGATATACGCACCTGTTTTTGTAAAGCTTTCAGTTTTAATTTAGTGAGTAAACGAAGTCAAAAACGTACAGTACAATTAATTGCCCAGATTCTTGACCGTTGTCATGTGGTGACGGAATACATGTGTCATCCCATCCTACTCCAACTTTTCCCGTTTTGGAGGTCGTAGAGGCGACCGAGTGAACTCTCCTGAGGACGAGCAGCAGCGCTCTCTGTGAGTTAAACCACAACACCACTGCGATCGCCAACCCGCCTGCCCAGTGTGGCGATTATTGGCATTTCCTCCCAATTTATAGTGGAAATCATTAGGGAAGGTCTTCGTCTAGTAGGGAACGTCATGGGACTAATGATGATGATTCTTGACCGTCAAGATTTGGTGAAAAATTATTCTTAGTTCCTCCATATTCCATTTTTATTTACATTAAAGTACTAAGATAAAATATCACATATTTGATTGTTTTTATCACAAAGAACAAGCATTTGACCACCATCCTGCCTGATGTTAACTAGCGATGTGGTCTACAATGGAGCACACACGTTCATTAGGTACCTATTCGTCCCAGTGACTTGAAGACCTTCAGACTGTACTGCGCAGGAAACACAGACTCCGGCAAGTCATTCCACATCCTACCGGTTCGCACTATGAAAGTAGACGCAAACTCTACGTTTGGTTCGCCATACGCATAACACATTGTTCTTTTACTTATGGAGTAAAATCCTACAGTCTACTGCTACAGAATATTCCAGATAGTAAATAATACATTGGCGTACGAATTGGTCCCTACTTATACATATTGTTCTGTTCAGATGTATCTGTAAGACAGAGGGCCCTGTCGTACCCTTCTCCGTAGGAATCAGGTCAAGTAACGTTATTTCAATATAGGCGGCCTGCCTGTCCTTCAGTGCCGATAATTCACAAATTGTGCCCCCTGCACACATAACCTATCCAAGCGAAAGATCCCCGAGAACAAAGTACATTGCGTTTTAAAAATAAATACTTGTACTTGCGTAGTGACTTCGAAGAGCAATCTACTTTGTTTTAGGGAATTCTCGTTCGATCGGGCATCAGAGTGACAGAAAGAATTCCGGGATCATCCATCTCTTTTTGTTGTAGTGTTCAATGAGGGAGATGGTGTGGAAATAAGTAATTAGTTTGTTTCGATGGTCGCATGATGCGATGATGCGGTTTTATGGGACTGAACTAGGAATCTTTGGATCGAACGTATCGCATTTGTTTGGCCACGAGAGTGGAATACAATACTGCCGAATAAAAGGCGTAACATTTTCATGGGAATATGTGCTTAATTACTGTCAGAGATTCAGGGCCACTTTAGGATTAATATTCGTTGCACAAAGCTAAGTCTTAAAATGAATTTTTCCTATTGGTTGCTAAATACCAGAGTGAGTTTATAAAGTTTTTTTTATTTTATGAAACGTTCTGTCGTAATATTGATCTTGCGGGCTCAGTGTCAAAGCTTTGACAAGAATAGTGTGCATAAACATAAAACTGGCGCCGCTCATATCATCTTCAAGTGAACAGGTAGAAGTAGGCAGGTTTTTTTTAAACACAATGAACAAGCGTTTGATAACCATCACGCCTGATGTTAAGCAGCGATGTGGTCTACGATGGAGCACACTTGTTCATTAGCTACCTATTTACAGGTATATACCGGTACTGTGCTTTAACAATTTTATGACAAAGAGACAGTCGAGATTCAATGTTTATATACCGAATGTAAAAACTTCCCGAGCAATGGTCTTAGAAACGTTGTTGGACTCGACATTATGAACAACTTTTATTATGGCGACAATGCGAGGAAATCAATAAAAAATTGCATCTCCATAAAAAATAGACAATTTTTTACTTCGTTGTCGCCATAATAAAAGTTTAGCTCAACAACGTTTCTAAGACCATTGCTCTGGGTTTAAAAAGTTACACTCGGAAGAGAGTCTTAATCCACATACCGGTGACATGTTGTATTTATATGTATATATTCCATTGTTCCTACTTACGAGGGATAGACACTCGAAAATTAAGCCGGAGTCAAAAACTACTGCGTACTTTTTACAGAGATTTGTTGGTTGTGTGACTCCGTCGTAGTAATATAGGAGACGAAAATTATCCTTAAAACAGAGCAAAATAGCAGAGATTATCCGGGCGAGAGTACACGGATACCCAGTTCACCCGGACAAAGCCACGCAACACGACAGAAATGCGCCCGGACTAAATGTGCCGTGAACTCGCGTACTCGTTAAAACTTTACCCCGCCATAGTCGCTCAAACGAAACATTCCGTCTAATTTTCGGCGACAAACCCTTTTATTCAAACCAGTTTCGAACTTTTCGGACAAGAAATTTGTTAAAAGTTTCCCCCTTCGTCCCTAGTTTACTAATAGGCCGATACAAAATTTATGGCGTGAAGATCACAACAAAAAGTGCGATTATGGTCATTACAAATTAATTTAAATCGCCGCATACGTAGCGACATCTACACGGTATTGCGATACCATCACTCACTTCATTTGCATACATAGTTCGGAGAGACAATCACAGATGGCACTGTTTATACTAAGTGGAAACAACCCCGTCGAGATGTCGTCGTCGGAAAACCGAGGGAGAATTTACCCTAGCCGCTTTAATGTTCAGCGCCATCTGTCGGGCACAGCGTACACTACGACCTACCTTTAGCAGTTGTGGGTCGCGCTCGGCCGCGTCCAACAGCGACTCCGCCTCGCTCAGCCAACCGACGAACTTCTCCAGCGAACGGTCGAAGTTTTGCAGCGACGACACCGCCGAATGCAGCGCTTTGCCTCTTGCAACGATACTGCAAGAAGTTTCACGCGTCACTAACAGATGGCGTTGTTTTATTTGGCTTACGGTGTCGACGTTGTATAGGTCGTATATTCAAGTATTCAGCATTAGTGTTCATGTTTCTTTTACCTGTTATTCAGTTCGTTGTATCGGTGATTGATTGCCTCGGTAGCACGTTTGATACGAGTGGTGTCGTCGTTGCGGTAGACGGCGATCAGGCGCTGTGTGAGTTGACCGAAAAGCTCGATCTGGTGCTTGTATTGATGCACCTCGGCATGGAATGACTGGAACAAAAAATATACACGTGGTATTGATTTGCATTAGGTTTCATTCACGCGGCACGATTTTTTGCCGTGTACGTCTTAAAAAATGAAGTGAATCGCCGTTTCGGTACGGACGACAGTGAAATTAAAGTGACGAAATCAGCAATTCACATCGTTTGTTAAGAAGTATACGGCAAAAAAACGTGCCGTGTGAACGAAGTCTTACATTAGCTTTTTTAGGTTGGTAGGTAGGTGGCTAATTATTACTCTCGTATTTTTGGAATTCCACAATTATTTTAAGGCACAAACTCTATATTAGTCTTATGAATAAAAAGTTACCAAAACCCTGACCTAATAAGTGCCGTAATTTTCTTTGTGAATAAACCTATTTAAAGACTGGAGGAGGGAGAGAAGAACTTAATTTTTTTTAAACAAACTACTTACTAGCTTAACAAATTAGTCGTTTGTTTAAAAAAAGCTGGAAAGCTATTAGCTTATTCCTCAGACCAAAAACAACGAGACTTGGAATCCAAAACTGACTGATTTGGAATAAAACGAAATAACGATAAGTAAGAAAAAATATCTTCTGTCCCTTAATGAGTATCAGGGTAAATCAGGGATCCAAACTGTAATTTTTTTGAGGAAAAGAGACATACTGTGGTGCGCGGCTTGCAAGTCCTTGCAAGTATTTGGTCTGCGGCTTATACCAATACTAGCTTTCCACCCGCGGCGTCGCCCGCGTGGATTTCGGTTATATTGCAGTATAAAGGAATATTTTTGTTTTTCCTTGGCAATCTCATTTTTTTTTCGGGATAAAATGTTATTTAAACCGGACTTCTAACTATACGTCTGCAAAAAGCAATCGGTTCAGTAGTTACGGCGTGAAAGCGTAACAAACAAACAAACTCACTTTCCCATTTATAATATTAGTAAGATTTACGGTATTATTTTAGCTATGACACAAATAAACCAAAAAGGCAAGCCCAAATTAGTTACCAGGACACGAAGGTTGATTCATAAATGTTATTTATAAACGCTAAGTAGCGCTAGCTAAAGTGTAAGTTACCTACAGACCTCTTGACATGCTCAGCAAGGATATTTTATTAATAGGTAATCCATTTCCAACGTCCTATCATTATTAGCTAATTTTAAACTCTAAGGCTTTGTGATAAAAAAACAATGAATTGAAAACAATGGTTTCAGCATCAAGTGGGTTAAATTCAAAAACTTAGAAGACTGCACTTTGAATATTCTCAGCATGGTGCACACGATAAATCCTGGAACTTTACTACATTATTTAATAAACCTTATGGCTATTGTAACAAGGGCGATTTTCAACTTTTGACCACCAATGTGCTAACTTTGCGCTATGTCGTCGGAACACCTAAGGATTTCGTCTAACCTAGATACCCGAATATCTAGACCTTCTCTTTCACAAGTGTGACATGAATGCGTAGCTCAATGGAAACTGAATAGTTGGACATGCCGCAACCTTCCAATTACCAAGGATTTATGCAGTAGACGTCGGATCACACCCGGGAAGAGTTAGATTACCATTCCTGAGCTACTTGAGCCACAGTCTCATACGAAGTCAAGGCGTTGCGGAGTCTTCAAAAATGGTCAACGTTTTAGAAAAGCGCATGCGACATGCAAAAATTAGCTTTATGGTGGAATATTTTTCGGTTTTTCTTCATACAGGTGCTTTTCTGAAGGAAGCTGATGACTTCAACTGTCTTCAGCACGTGCAGAAACTGCAACTGCACTATTGATTTCTGTTGTCTTCTTAGAAATTAGTTCAGACCTACATGGCAACTGCAGTAGACAGGGTCTAAGGCAGCATCCTTACTTCATCATCAGCCCATGCATTGTTCACTGCTGGACAAAGGCCTCTCTCATTGCACGCCACTGTGATCTTTTCTGCCAGCCATCTTGCGTATATCATCAGTCCACCTGGCCTGAGGGCGTCCTTCACTCCGTTTGCCGAGACGCGGTCTCCTCTCGAGAACTCGTTTGCCCCAACGGTCATCGGTTCTACGGCAAATATGGCCGGCCCACTGCCACTTCAGC
>SJJU01010491.1:0-18662 GCA_012932125.1 Conopomorpha cramerella | reverse complement strand
GGAAGCTGCTAGACTTCAAGCTTCCTATTTTTTCTCTTTCTCTGTATACATCCCTTTCACCTCGGTCTATTAGCGCGGAGCGTTACTATGAAAAATATGGGGAAACTTACGCCACAGCGTAAGCGCAGCTTCTTCCGCGTTTTTTCATACATTATTGGAATAATAAGGGCTAGAATGCTTTGACAGTGCGAAATTATGTGCGACAGAGAAAGAGTCTGTGTCGTGTGTGTGAGCGAGCGAGAGAGGTGCCGGCCATGTTGACATATTGCAAGTATTGTTTATTTATATTGGAGTATGCATTGTTTTAGGTTAATTGTTATGTACGTTCATTCGCGCCTTTATTTTATAAAATAATTAAATTAGACAAAAATGGAGACTAAGGTGTGAAAGTGATGTGTGTAAAAGTGTTTGTTTACAAATGTGGGTCGATTCTCTGAACTAAATATGAGTGAAAAGTGCAGAGTCGCGGGCGAATTTCGCCGGGATTGTTTTTATTTGAACTTGGAGCAAACACAAGGGATTATGAGGTAGTTTCTTGTTTTTTTAGTGTATTTACTTAGTTAGGCAGAATAAGGTATTATGTAGTGCTTTGGGAAGAAGAAGGCATCCACATTCCACAACGATCTGTTCAGTTCTGTTTCTGGCATAGGTACAGCGCCTGAATCAGCTGCTTAGCAAAATTTTGGGACGTAACGTAATTAGATATTAATTTTGCTAAACTAGTGATTGATGTTGTGATCTTCTATTGAAATATTTGTAGTCTGGCACAAAATTGGTACCTACTTAATGTTATTTTTGTGTCGTATGTACCTACTCATAGGAGACAGCTTACCCTGATGAAAATTTCACGGCACGCCACTGTCTGTGCCCAGCGGTGAATGTCACGAAATATACCTAAACTATCCTGTCTCTCAAATTGGACGAAATGACATATAAATGCCAACTTTTGTGAATATCGGTAGGCTTGGTGAAGAGTTAATTGGGAACAAACATCATGGCACTGGATGTTTGTATATTAAGATAGTGATGGTGTGTACGCACCGGGTCGACGGCGATGATGCGCGCCCAGATGTAGACCATGGTGGGGCGCAGGTCGGGCGCGGCGGCCTGCAGCAGCTTGAGCATGTAGGGGAAGATGCCCACCGTGAGCACGTCGCGCACCGCGGCCGGCCCGCGGGCCAGGTAGCGCGCTAGTGCGTGCAGGGCGCGCACGCGGTGCAGCGTCGACAGCAGCACCTGCAGCACCATGGGCAGCTGGTCCGGCGGCCGCCGCGCGCCCCACGCTGCACACACACACACACACACACCTCTACAGACACCACCACGACCTTACACGGACAGAGTTCAAGCTCCACTGTGGCCTCTATGGAAGATCTCGATATAATACGGTCAGAAGTAGGTACGCATAAGTACTAGCTTTTGTAACTTTTTAATAGTTATAGTGAAAATGATTGTGTTTTCATAATTTTCGTATATAAAAACAAAAAATCATAAGATTATGCATATTGATAAGATAGCCAATAATCGTCAGGTGTGTGGCACTATGTCATTCTTTGACTACTGTGTGATGTCGACTGTCACATCCCAAATTTATCAGTCTCAGTATCAATTATTAAGTCAATACTTATAGTTCAGGTTAATATAAATATATATATATTTTTTTATATAAATCTCTGTATCAATAAACATTTGATGAAATAAAGTGTCTGGTGGTAACTTACAGATGGGCATGTCGAGCCAGAGCTGGAAGGCGGTGAGCTGGTCCTGGAAGAAGGGCGCGGGGCGGTAGGGCGCGTGCGGGGCCAGCGCGGCCGGCAGCTGGGCCAGCGCCACGTCCAGCGCGCCGTCCCACGCCGCCCACAGCCCGTGCCGGGCCAGCGGCGGCAGCGCCGGCGACGACACCACCGACACGTTGTACGAGCTGCAACCCGCCACGACCCGCTCGGTTACTACGCTCGCCTCACACACACCACACTGCACACCCACAGCCACTGTACACACCTCATGACGCGGTCGGCGAGCAGGAAGTTCCGGCAGAGGCTGGCGGTGAGCAGGTCGGCGCGGAACAGCTGCTGGAACAGCTCGCCGGGCAGCGACGACCACGCGATGGTGTCCGTGATGGCTGTGAAGATCCAGTTCAGCTCGCCCAGCATCGTGCGCCGGTCCGTCACCTGCCCGGGGATCCTACCGCAAAATACCATTTCTTACTATGGGCACCAACGGACACACGTCTGCCAATGTGTCTATAACACTGGGGAACTTTCAGTGACGTTTATTAGGACAGATGTTCAAAATTAAAGTCAATATCTTAATTTCATACAGATATACAGTACAGTTTCTTGATCAAAATAATGTATGATTATTCAGTTGAAAAACAAAAGTAAATTACCCCTGCTACTCTTTGTGTTTCATTCCTAATTCTGACATGAATGACATAACCATAGTAAGAGAGGCACTGACTTATCAATGAGTTCATGTAGATTGGCATGGTTGTTCCTGTTGTTCCTCAGCACGAACCACTTCATGGCCATCTTGACGGGCGTGGTGAGGCAGGCGGTGAAGAGGTCGGCGGGCAGCTCCGGGTTCATGGGCAGCGTCTGTCCCGCGGCGCACGCGCCCAGCTGCAGGCAGTGCCGGTGAGATACCGGCGCCGCGCCCCCCGCGACCCCGCCCGCCCCGCGACCGCCCCGGCCCCCGCGCCCGCGCTCGCCCCCGCCCCGGCTCCGTCGCGCCCGCCTGCTGGCTCGCCTGCAACTCACCACACGGAACGCAACTTAGTACATTATTTAGAAACAATTTTGTTATTGATTCTGTATGTTGCCCAAATAAACAAAAATAAAAAATAAAATAAATTTTATTATAAACAAACATGATATGATATCCATTCACCTGATACCATGATATGTAGGTTTCCAAGAGTGGAACAACTTTTCAAATCTTCTAAATGGTCAAATATAGACCGAGAGGTTGCTTCACATCATTGACGACCACTAATGATGCCAATTTAACAAAATGAACGTAATGCAGAAAGAATAAACAATATGCACCTGGTACTCTCGCTCGTGCTGCTCGGCGAAATTATGAAACGAGTCGACGATGACGCCGGCATTCGAGCAGTCATACACGTACAGCGACGGGGCGCCCATCCACGTCTGCAAGTCGTACATCGACAGCGGTATGTACTGTGTATATGTCTGAAAATAATAACCCAAAATTATTTTCATGTCACATAAAACCAGTGGCGTGTGCCCAGTGCACGACTTTTACGACAAGATAGGCAGTAATACCCTATGTATAGATAACTTGTCTACGAAATATAGGTACCTATATATCTACTCACCCACAAAACACAGGATATAATAGCATATTTCGTGAGTACAACAAAAAAAAAAAAAAAATTCTTGGGAGGTATGAAATTAGACCTGAAATATTATCTAAAACTCGCACAGAGAAATTAGTAGGTACTAACTCTATTGAAAACCCATATTTCCCCCTGTGTGGTGGGTTTTGGCACTCCATGTCCATTGTAGTGGAACAACACACGCTCATCTTTTGCATTGCGTCTCAGTGAACAGCATAACTTCTTCACCTGCAACATAAAAATAATTGACATGAATAAATTTTTTGTGTACTTTGCATGAATGTGGATGAAACAAAAGGCATATGTCAAGACCAGGATAAATGGAGATCTATAGTTTCTGCCTAACCCTTTGGTAGACCAGTGAGAAGTGCAAAGTTTTGCAGTAAAGTTTAATTGTGTAGGGTAAACCGTACAGGCAAAAAAGTTTTTTTAAGCATTAACTTGACATCCTTACTAATATTTTAAATAGGAAAGTGAGTTTGTTTGTTTGTTCCGCTTTCACGCCAACTACTGAACCAATTGCCTTGAAATTTTGCAGACATATAGTAATAAGTCCGGTTTAAATAATAGGGTACTTTTAACCGGAAAAAATGAATATTCCCTTGTTTGCCCCAACAATAATTGAAAAGTTTATTGCAATAGCAAGATGTAACAATATCCACTAAAACTTACTTCTTCACAAGTGGGGTCCAGGGACTGCTTGTAACGGGCCCGTGGCTGCCAGCGCTCATATTGTGCTTGCAGAGTGTGCCCAATGCTCTCAAGGGCTTTAGTAGGTGATAGTGCCAAAGGATCTGAATAAAAATAAATTACAATGAGAATTTATATATTCATTAAAAATTATTATTACTATTTGATATGAGATGTCAAAATTTTAAGACTTATTTTACTCCGAATAGGGAGCCTAACAAGGATATAATTTTTTGAGGAAATGCGCACTGACATGATATTAAATGTTTAAAACAGGTATTATAGCGCGAAGATTAAGCAAAGATAAGCATTCAGCTTATCTTCATTGTTTGCCCCATGTTTCGAAGGTAAGCTGAATGCTTATCTTTGGTTAATCTTCATGCTATAATTACATGTTTTAAACATTTAATAAAACAAGGATATATTTTATATTTATCACTATTTTCTATACACACTTCACGGTTCTTAATCCCAAAATGGGGTAGGCAGATGCAGTTGATAGGCAAGTGCCCATAGTTCACCAAGCGTATTTAACCCAACATGACAGGGGATGAGCCTATCGCTGTTATAGGGTTCACACACCTTGTGGTGTGCAGGTTTCATCACGATGTTGTCCTTCACCATACTACTGTACACTCTGAACATAATAATACTACTCTGAAAAAGAGTCCCATTGGTACACATCCAACCTGGTTGTAAAAAAAAAGGCAAAGTGATTGCAAGTCAAGTATCCAACCAACTGGACCACAGACTCTCTTTTCTATATAGGAAAAAAAAAATGTCTGACAGTCATTTACTTTTTAACAATTCATACAAATATATCTTATACTTATACATACCAATCCAACATTCAAGCCGAGCACAGGGTTGTGTCTTTACAATGTCTGGTGGGTCCACTCCCACATTTAGGCATAGCACAAGGGCTACGCAATGAGTCTTGTACTGCAAACAATTTTATGTAAGTACAGGTGCGACAGACAAATCCCATGCAAAAATTATTGAAAATTGATAAAAATAACAATCAAGGAAAAATACCTAGTTGTGCAAACTAGCGGTGGTACAGACACTAGATATACTTAACACTTTTGGTACACTACTGTAACCAGCTGTAGACATGGTAACAATAAATTCACTTTTGTGTCTAGATAACAGCTACCAAAAGTGAAATGTTATGACTTTATAGTACCATGACAAATTAGGATGTTTCATATTCTTAAATACTAGCTTAGTTTCCAATATTAGAAGATATAAAGTACCTTTTTATTATGATTTAGTTAAATAACTTATTACAATTTATTATATTCCTGAGTTTTATTATGACCTAGGTATTATCATGTATTTTTACATACTTCCTACAACTTTAGACGTATTATATTTTAATAAACACTTCATAGTAAGCGATACAAAAAAACATACACAAACAAATGAGCCATGCGTGTTTGTTTTGATCCGACATCATTGCAGCATAATAGTTAAATGTATATTTACTACTAATATATGAAGAGTGGTTACATTTTCGTACCTTCTCTTTAAGCCTCCATGAACATTCTACGCGGTCGTCTCCCACAATTGGCTCATTGTGCCTAGGTTCGTCAAAACACAAGGGTAAATCAGAATCATCGAGATCTAGGGACGAAACACTGCCATCATCAGAGTCACTATTATCATCGTCTTTTTCTTTAGTTTCCAGGTACGGGGACATATCTGTCATCTTTATATCGCACTTATTGAAAAGTTCTCAATATACGTTTTAATTAATGAAACATATTACTAAAACATTCTTAGATATTCGGAATCATGTGCGCGTCCATTTTTCAACACATGGAGGAATAAACAATCCGATTCGACAGCGACAATCAATGTACGGTTCTTTATACGCAAAAATATCTATATTGTCAATAATAACTATTTCAGTTATTGTTTGTAAAACTAACCAGATTTATAGTTATTTCTACTTTAAACAGTATACACGCAATAAATTATATTTATTACGTGTTATATCTTGCATTTTCTGTTAACCAATGTAATGGGTGTATGTAAAGAAAAGTGCGTTAGAAGAATCGTTATTTAAGTTGTCTATGCTATAAGGTGAATTTTACACGGGATATTTGATTCGGTTCAATGCAAGGGTTCAAAGTACTTCTTTGGGGGAAAATATTATAAAGGTCACTGGGTAAAACTCCCGTAAAACTGAATCACAAATGGAGTAGGAACTATATAACGTATCCAACACTTGGGTCTCAAAAGATCACGTGTCCACTTTTTTTTTTTCATAGGGCCCCTATTAGTATGAGTAAGTTGGGGTATAAATACAGGGATAAGTGTTGTGGACCCCTGCATATAATAAGAGACAACCAAAGTTGGTAGTCGTAGTAGGTTTTATTTCGAAGGGGAAATCTTTTACGGATGTCCAGTCGCCCAGGGGAGAGACTTTGACTCACATCGTCTAAAACCCCTCCGGTGGTCGTCGGTGGTGCGTGTCGGAGGACTCCGGGTTCCATAAGAACGCACCAGTCTTAGGGATCGAGAAGCATCCTATGTCACCCTCGCAGGCTTCGCCTGAGATTCGCGGTACCCATCCCGGTCCCCTGTTCTTTTCCACTCATCTGAACGGCAGCACAAGACCACACCACGTTGCCGATCCCAGTCTTTTCTATAGTCGCCTTTTACGACAGGTAGAGAGTCCACTGTAGCTCTATTCCGCTCCCGGGTCTGACGTTATAGGTACCTACCTACCTCGCGCCTGCTTCTACTACCTCTCTTTTCGGGGTTATTCCACCTTCGGCAGCAGAGGGTTAAGAGTAGTCAGTAGCCAGTAGGGCATCGCATATTGACAGTTCTCTTCCGTGAAAGGGACCCAGTCTGTGCAGCCCCTCTCAGGCTGGCCCAGTGAGTACCTCTTCGCTTGGACGGATTACGCGGCTCTCCCCTACGATGCCCTCTGTCGTAAGAGGTGTCAAAAGGGGACTTAAGATCGTGGTTTATGCCGGACAGGTACTTTGATGACCCGATAGATGTCAATAACATGCGAGCACCTAAGCTAGTATCGGAAGTTAACATAGCTTAGTAGAAAGATTTTTTTTCGGGTCGCGCCCTCCCCCTTTTTGCCGCCACAAGTAGGCGTTTTTGCCTAATTTCGGAAATACCTACTATATTAAATACCTACAATAGCAGCAGTTTGACGGTAGGCGTGTGCGCCGCCTACATCTATTTATATTGGGAAGACTGGTGCCGTGCCACTCTCGGTAAAACATACTCTTAGAATTTCAATGCTTCGCTTCCAATACCGGCGTCGTAGAGGAAGAAGATTGCTGCACCATAATTACTTGAAAAAAAAAATACACTTTCGAAAAGTATTTAAAAGCACCATGATATATTAGAACACTTACATGTTAAATATTAAAGTAATAATATTAAAATATTTAAGCAAATAATAAATTATAATAAACATTAATTAATCCTATAAGGTACATCAGGATTACATGAAATTAATATATTACATGCTTAATAAACACAGTATGAAACTATGAAAGTACTCCTTATTCTTTGACACATGAAGTACAAACAATGATTGAGCAGTTATTACATTTTTACAGTCGCACTGCACACTATACAGGCTGTACATTGTACGCCGTCGGGTAAGCACTCTATGTGGAAGGAATGTCTGCAGTTGTACACTATGAGGTCCGAGGCATTGAACAGATCTCTGACAATGATCCGGCCCTGGCAAATGTGGCACATAAAGTCGTCAGTGACAGCCATGCCGCGCTGCTGATTCAGGATCAACTTCTCATGAAGATCAAAATAATTACGTAGAGTTATGGCCTTGCAAGCTTCCTGGACAGACATCTGTAGATGATAGTCACACATCATCTTTGCTAGTGACTCTTTCAAGTCTTTTATCTCACAACCAGATGGGATATTTTGTATCAACATTCTAGGATCAACATAATTTCCAATTCTCTTAAGCAGAAGCGTGACATGTTCTGGTTTGTTGACAGTTTGCTTAATGAGTTCCATCCAAAGATCCTTATCATTATGTTCCTGACAAAAATTAATAGCCTGGTTGATATCTTTTAGCTGCTCAATAATTATCTGCAATGCTTCACTTGTGTTACCAATGCGCCCGAGCAAGAACACCATCTCAGGGTAAAAATTACAAGTTTGACAAACATCTAGTGCTTCTTGTATTGGATAGTTGTCACTACATTTGAGGAAGGGCAACAGTTTATCTCGGGCATATTTTGAGTATAGTCTGACCAGTTTCCCATGATACCTCCCGTTGGGCTCCACCTTGCTGTATGCATCCATGTACTTGAAGAGTAGTAAGTCATGTTTCTCCAGTTGCTTCTCCACCACTTCAACTGGCACTTTTGTTTTGTCTATTAGTATTGATAATGCTTTATCACAGTCTAAAGTCATTAGTTCTAATATTTTATCATGAATCAAACTGTACAATTTATGTTTTGTAATCAATGAGAATACATCTTTGTGTTGCAATGTTAGGTATGTATTTAAAGCCTTATCATATTTTTTCTGGTAGCAGTAGAGCAAAGCAAGGGCTTCTAAATAAACACTCTTATCCACCTCAGTGCTTAGCAGATGCTCCAATACACCTTTTATGACTACGCCTGTCCTATACAATTCTGGATCCCAATCTCGAACTAGTTTCAAGAACCCGGGTGGATCCACCTTTAAATATTCATAAAAAATTAGTTCATAGATATGTGAGGCTAAAGCATTTTCATGATTTTTGGGTACATAAGAACTGATGGATCTCAATTGATTTATTTCAGCAAATTTAAGTATCTGAGCTTCCCACAGGTGTGTGTCAGATTTGCAAATTCTAGCACAGAGTACTGCAGCCTCGTCAAATAATTTTTTAGAAATCAGGTAGTCAAGATACTGCACACCTACAGTTACTACTGAATGTTTTGATGATTTTCCTCCAATATCCTCTAACACAGTGATGGCTTTTTCATATCTGCCATGTTCCGTCAACCAATTGACTCTATCATCAATATCATATGGGCTAACTACTACAATATCCTTAGGTGACACAATGAAGAATCTGTTTTCCTCTATAAGTGTGTCCAGGTGGTAATCGTTGCAAGAATACTCCTCATAGCCCCGGATGTTGAGGCTGTCTGTAGACACTTCACTGAACTCACAGTCTTTGTAATCAGCAACAGACAATACTGGTCTTTGGGACTTGAGTGTTTCTGCATCAAGTTCTTTAGGGACTCCGAGTAACACCAATTGATCCTCAAAGGGTCCGAGTCCACTAATAAAATAATCTGTCTGAAATGTATAAATTGGATCAACTAAGTATTCAGTAACATCCCTTGTTTGTAATTCCAATTGACTTCTCTTTCTTATAACACATATTCGGATGGTGTCAACCCAGCCAATCATTAAGGTTTTTTCTCCTGACCATAAAAGATTACATCGGTATTCCTCAATTGATAAATTCTTTTCCCATTGAATGAGACCTAATGAGCATCTGGCCATGAGGTCATATACCCTGACACCAACTTCACTTGCCCATGCCACAAAACGGTCATGCCAAGCCATTGATTGGACATATCCTTCACATTCACACAGAACTGTACTCCTTAACCTATTCAAAAATGTTTTTTCATACAGCGTCAATTTGTTGTCACCTGAAAATAGAAAATTTAATATCAAATCTGTGAATTGACTTACGATATCTATTAAGACTAGGAATGTTTGCATCAGCAGTTTTGTCCTATAACCTTTGATCTAATATATAAACTTTACTTAAATAAGTAGTTAAAATAAACACACATTACCTGTGAGGAATCGTCTGCCAGAACCAGACTTGAAGTAGCAAGGGTCTAGGCAAACTGATTTCACTATTCTTCCAAGAGACAGGTTGTGTGTGTTATCATCAGAGTAGAGCCCGTAGACGAGGACCTTCCCGTCGTCGGAACAGCTGGCGATATAATCACCGTTTATGTCCACCGATATTTTGTTTACAGCGATGGCATGAGCCTGTAGCTCTTTTCCCTTGCCGTCGCGGGACCCAATAGGTACAGTGTTCCCATCATGATCTAGCAAATGTATGACACCCCATTTAGTACCGAGGCAAATAAACTTTGTATGAACGCAAATACAGCTTACTGCATCTTTCAATAAAATGTTTTGAACGTCATTGCCCAGTCTGTCATATTTCAATTTCGGCTCTTCATCAGGTGGCAAGCTATCACAACTTTCCAGGTTCAGTGCCATAATCAAAGTAAACTTCTGATAATATGCACTTTATATTAAACCATATTTAGGTAAAATGAAAACGGACTCATTGGAATAGAAATAGAAACGCGAATTTGTTTTGACAGTTTATTAACATGACAGAATCATGACGGCTAGTTTTAGTGCTTTTTTTATTGCTACCTTTGGGAAAGGCAAAGGTAAATATTACGTAGCGCTGCTGCTGTCATGTACTGTACATGTATACGGCAAACCAAAAATAGTTTTTGGTCTGAGATACGGCTGAAATATGATGGCGACGGGATTGTAAAAAAAAAAGAAAATACCGGGAAACTCGGGAAATGTAGAAAAAAAAAGTTAAAATCTAAACAGTTATAGGTATAGTTCAAACTTTGTTTGTTTGTCGTAAAAGTTCTAGTACCTACCTTCCCAGATATTCTGTCTGGAAATAGTATGGATTGCGATGATTTTGACGTAATTAAATATAAAGCGCTGCTGTCGCCTTTTGGGAGAAAAGTTTTCGATGCATTGACTTCGAAAAATACCGGTAAGTGTGTAGCTAAATTATACTTTTCCCCTAATCATTTAGATTTTTTCCTATATAGTTTGCTTCGTAATATCTGCATCGGCAGGTACCTAGTTTACAATAGGTGGTAAAAAGCTGTCTAAATAGCTACCTACAAAATAATTATTTGGGGAGACAATAATATAGCTGCTGTATGTAATAAAGCGATTACACATTACCTAGAAGCACGCGACTATCGGCGGGATTCTAAGTCCATGCACCCGACAATGTTTTTCTTGGTCATGATGGAGGTGGTGATGCCCTGACTGCTGGGGAATGCGGTGTCCAAGGTAGTTCAGAGCCAATAAGCACGTTTGCTTTCCTCATCGGGGTCTCAGACCCCGTTCATTACCCCTGGCACCTTTAGTGGTGTCATGGGGAAAAGATGTTCCCCGTTACACCCCGAAGCTATAGAGATGTCCTGCTCCAGTTCAGGTATCCTTGACGATACCTCTGGTGGCACCGTGGGTCTTTTTAAGTCAAAGTCAGGTACTGTGGTGGGTCTGAAATGGTCCTGCTCTATATTTTGCGCTATGTATATGGTGAGGCGGCACTTATCTACTGCCGCCTGACCACGACATGGCCGGAATCCATACAGTAGGACTACTAGTTTTACCTTCCTACTTAATAGTTACTTGATATTATTTATTTTCAGACCATCCAACGGATGTTGGAGCATGTGCTTTCTTTGGTAAGTGACGTCTCATAGTAGTTAATTAGGATATGTTGATGAATGGACCTGATTGCATGTATACTTAGGTATTAACCTATATTTGAACAGTACTTATAATACCTAGGTATCATTACCATTAAATATACCTAGGTATTCTAATAAAATTACCTATGTATAATAGCCGGAGCATACATAACACTTTCGTCTTTTTGTTCAAATGGATCATCATGAGCCAAATGACGTCGACTGCTGGACGAGGGCCTTCCCCGATAATTTCTATGTCCTTTCCTTCAGCCGCCCCTTACGGCCACAAGACGGGAAAAGTTGGGCTGAGGTGCTGGGTGACACAGATATTCTATTTGCCGTCACCACATGACACGGCAAATGGATGAGTTATTGGTATATTGATATGTTCATAGTCGTTCAGAAAAACCGGAACCGTTACGACCCGAAAGTCTGGTTAATGGGACTCTTTTTAAGAGCCTATGTAAGTACGCAACGCAACGCTCGTACGATGAAGAACAACACCGTGATGAAACCCGCATACCACAAGGTGTGTAAACCCTATAACGGCGATGGGCTCACACCCTGTGACGATGGGTTAAATACGCTTGGTTAAGCGTGGGCATTTGCTTTAGCAAGTGCCTCTGCCTACCCCGCTTTGGGATTAATAGGCGTGAATTTTGACTGTCGTTATAACATAAATACGGTTAGAGTATGAACGTTATGTTAATGTTTCAAAAAGTTAGTTAGGTACCCTGTTTTAATTAATGCATCTTTTAATGAAACGCGCACAGATAATCTTAATAATGTTATTTACAGAAAATGAAGATAAGCACAGGAAAAAGAAATTAAAAAGTCTCCCTTCTTCTCGACAACCGCCCTCAACGAAGCCACGCCATGTTCTTATGTAAGTGTAGGTACTCACTCATAGGTAGGTATTTAGATATGTTAATACTAAGTGCAAGCATACAGTTATGACGTAGGTACATGAACAAGTGTGCTCCATCGTAGTACAGGTCGCTGCTTAATATCAGACAGGATGGTGGTCAAATGCTTGTACACTTTTCATTTTGTTATATCCTAAAATTTCGATGAAGTCTTGTTATCAAGGTAAGTTTGTATGTTATTTTGCTTCTTTGAAGATAATAAGACCGTACGCTTCGGGGCGCGTTCTATGATCGTATTGAGAAAGCGTTACTTGAGGCGGGTCTTAGGCCGGGGCTCCACCAAAGCGGAGACGAGAAGCGATTTCATACAAATAAAACAGCTCATGGGTTGAGCGGGCTAGAACTGTATGAAAAATTAGCACATCTCTCCTCTCCGCTTTGGTGGAGACCCGGCCATAGGGTAAGGGCTGTCCAGATAAAGCCGCATACCGCGCACTTCGCTCCATGAATCCGGTTAACGCATCTGTCGGACGTATGGCCTATCCTGGAACACCTCTTTCACATGTTTTTTCATGCATCGTTTCCATTTTTTAAAACCTCTCTTATCTGCTCAGTACAGGGTGGTTTCTAGCGTACCAAACCTGCGTCTTTTTTTAGACCGCAACTGTCTGTTTGATCTGTTTTAAAAATCTCATCACTTATTAGTTCTCAATGACCACGTTTCCACGCTAATCATAATCGTCATGTCAGGCCACCGATGTATACGACTGCACATAAGCTAATTAAGTGCCTACATTTGACACTATCGATTATTTGCTAATTTCATTCCGTCAGGACGTTTTTTAATGGCTCTAGTAGGTAACGTAGCCTAAACTGCGTTATCGATAGTTCCCTTACCTATTATAGTTCTTTAGTTAACGTTTATTTTATTTCAGCTTTAACCCTGAACAGTCTGATGTGCTATTAAACTCCCAACTCCCTATAAATTGTACATCTAATCACGTAGATCTGACCAAGACGTACACTGAACAATGTGGCGAAGGTACCAAAACAGATACAGATCTGACATTACAACAATCAAAACCTCCGGTAAATTTATTGAGCACTTCCATGGGAATAAAAGCTTATTACAGTGACGATATCATCAACGAACAAGAGCCTCGAGCTCGGTCCCCCGATATCGCTCCAGTCAAAACTAAAAAAAATAAAACTCAAATAAGAAAGGAAGTCGACGATAAAACTAATATAGAAAACAATACGTTACACAAACCATGTGATAATTATAACATGCAAAATGAAGTAATTGCATGGAGTGACATGTTCGATACAATATTCGTTCCCGAGACTTCGACTAAAAGCACAAATCTATCAGGAAATGAAGTAAAAAACTGCATTACTGGTTCTAAACCGAAGGACGCTTCTAAGATATCAAGTATACCGAAAATAGCTAAAAAACGCAAACCATCTTCAAAACCAAAGGAAACATTGCCCAACAAGAAAAGGAATTTAAAGGATAAAGATAAAATTACGAAACCACCTGTGAAACTTGATCACGATGTTATGAACTGGGTAAATAATATAGATCTCAATAATTCAGTCGAAAAAGACTTAGAAATAAATACTCTAACACCTAACAAAAAAGCAAATAAAAATGTAAAACCAAAAAAAGTTGTACAATCAACGTTAGCAAACAAAGATGGAGTTATGAAGTTTCAGAATCCTAAAAAAGAATCCAAACATGAAGGACACACTATGCCTAAAGACTTTGAGGCACTGCCAGTGTCAACCCCCACCTCAGGCGAAAAACTTAAGCCAGGAAAATCAAAAACAAAGTTAAAGGCAACTATCCAATCACAGCTTCCAGTAAAGGACATTGTGTACAATATTATTACTATTGAAGATGTGAATGGTGCAACGATCGCTTCAGTAGATGAAGATTGTATCTATGTAGTTTTAATGTACAGGTAATTCAATTAAATTGATTGCCTGCGTACTGAAGTACTTACTACTTCGTCCATTGATTAAAATGTTTATTACAATTTTAGCAATGGCTTCTGCCAGCTCAACAAACAATACACAGATGACACATGTAAAGCGAGTGGTATTTTAGTTTTTAATGGAGAAGACAGATTCTTTATAATTGAAAAAGAGCAATTTACAGAAAACGATGCAAACATGTAAGTATGAAAACAGGTAATTGAAAGAATCAGTCTGGCTGGTTGGAGACTTGGATTCACAAGTTCATGTTCATGTAGATACAGTCAAGGACTGACTGAGCGACACGCGTAATTCTTAAGCACGACCTTTAAAAAAGTAATGACTATACTATAATATGTAGGTACGTTATAACTACTGTATAACTATTAGTGATTTAGACAGATACTGGTACATCTGCTGTGTAAGCGGACCATGGTGTGCTTCGACGCAAAGAGCATCCTCATCTACCTCACCGAGAGTTACAACATCGATCTTTATGAACAAGCCTTTGATATTATGGACACCAAGGTAGGAACTGTTAAGTAGGCAGGTAGTCAAGGATTGCTGGAGCGTAAGTGCAGGAGGTAGTAGTTAGTCGATTTGTATGAAATTCTACGCGACGTGTCGTAACTCTGTAGTAATTAAATACAAAATTGGTGATGCAGCAACGACACAACGCGTCATGTGCTCGTGCACTAACACTTCTGGGTTTTTAAACAGCTTGGGTGTTAATATTTTAGTCAATTTAGCTAAAAATATTGATAACCCAATAATGTAAAAATGCTGATGAAACTTACGCTCCGGTAGTTTTTGACTGCCTACCGTGTTTCTTTTTAATATTACGCACTAAGAAAAGAACTAGGGAGGTTGTGATTGACAGATCGGCGGTAGTTTGGTGGACCCGGAGCACCTGGTGGAGGACTTCTCGCAGCTACAGAGCCTGCTGAGCTTCAGGGCGGCGTGGAGGGTGGCGAGCTCGTGCGCGCGCCAGCGGGCCGCCTGCCACCTCGCCGGCCTGGCGCAGCTGTGGCCGCTGCTGCGCGACCAGCTGCACCAGCACCAGCAGTGGAACATCTTCACCGATATCGAGATGAAGATTACACATATCGTCGCCGGTTTGTGTATAGATACTTATCATGACATTCCTCAGACATGACTCGGCAGTATAGCATACAGGGTATAGTAGTTACGTGTAGCCAGGCCATAATTCTGTATTTAAATTAGATATCAGAAAACTTTCAACTGATAAAATTACATTAAAATCTCTTTAAATAAAAGCAGAAATAACATAAATGTTTACTTAATATTACCACATGTCTAGTCAGTGTAGAGTATGTGAAATGTAGGACGGTTTCCAGACATGGAGTTCCGCGGCATATCGGTGGAGAGGGAGAAGCTGCAGCAGATGGAGCGGCGGCTGTCGGCGCGGCTGGCGCGGGCCGAGCGCGCCTGCCACCTCGCCGCCGGCCGCCGCTTCTCCGTGCGCTCCGCCGCGCAGCTGCGCGCGCTGCTCTACGGCGAGCTGCGCCTGCACCGCGCCGCGCGCCTCGCCCCGCGCGCCACCCCCGCCACGCGCCAGCCCTCCACCTGCGAGGCCATGGTACCTCCCCTCCGCCTACAGTACTCTCTCTGCACCGTCTGTTGTCCGCCCCTCCACTACTAACGCGCGTGCGTGTCGTGCAGCTGCGCGCGCTGGCCCCGCAGCACGCGCTGCCGCGGCTGGTGCTGGCGTACCGGCGGCTGCACAAGGCGCGCGCCACCTTCGTGGCCGGCGTGGCGGCGCGCGTGCGGGACGGCGTCGTGCGACCCGTCTGGTGCGTGCTGCACACCACATCCACCACACGACACACACCCCCCCAACACCGCACACTTGTGCCACTATACGCCTCCTATACTGCATTTTTTAACCGACGAATAACAGTCCTTAAATCAACGTGTACAATTTTTTATATCTAACCAAACATGGGAATCCGCGGTAACGAAGAGCGGAGTAGTCCGAAAGTTGAAAGAAATTCAGTGTTTACTTCGGTTTAATTTGTTTATTACTAACTCGTTTACCTACTTGGTGAAGCATCGATTTAATCTAAGTATCACGAAAAGTTTACTTAGTTATGTACTTAACTATAAAGTGTAGAATATTCCTAACAGGGAGCAGATGGCGGCGGCAACGGGGCGCATGGCGGCGCACGACCCCAACCTGCAAGCTATTCCCAAGACGCCTTTCAGCCTCGACGCGTTCGCTCCAAATGGAGACACCGGTACTCCTGTCATGTCCTCACTTACGATCATTAACTTTTTTTATTTCATTAAGTATTGCCACAGTACAGATATAGGAGTACCTACTTGATGTTGTATACAACAGAGAGCGACAAACTGAACTTCCGGTCCGTGTATGTGGCGCGTCCGGGTTGCATGCTGCTGGCGGCGGACTTCCGGCAAGTGGAGTGCCGCGTGTTCGCGCTGGCGGCCGGCGACGCGGCGCTGGGCGGCGCGCTGGCGGCCGCGCCCGACCTCTTCCGACACCTCGCCGCGCTCTGGTGAGTGTCCGCCCCTCCCTACTGAGCCCTGTCCGTGCCTTGTTGTGCTGTACTGAGCGCTGTCCGGCGCCCGCAGGCTGGCCAAGCCCGAGGCGGAGGTGAGCAGCGCGGACCGCGAGCGCACCAAGCGCATCGTGTACGCGAGTCTCTACGGCGCCGGCCCGGCCAAGCTCGCTGAAATACTCCGCCTGTCGCACCGACGGACACTCGAAGTAATGGCCAGCTTCCACCGTATGTGTACCATTTTTTTCCGATATAATAATAATGGAACTGATAATACTGAGGGTAGATAGGAAGTGTCATGTGTGAGAGTGTAAAGCATGCAGCGTTCGGTACTGCAGGCACGTTCCCGGCGCTGCAGCGCTTTGCCCGCGACGTGTGGGCGACGGCGGAGGCGCGCGGCGCGGTGTACACGCTGAGCGGCCGCCGCCGCCCACTCGCCGCCGTCCGTCCCACCAGCGGCCGCCCCGCCGCCGCCGCCGCCGCCGCGCTCGCCAGGAGGCAGGCGGTCAACCACGTTATACAAGGTAGGTACCACATGCATTTTTTTTATGAGTGAATATAGTTTAGTAGGCGATCCAAGATATGAGCTCCAAAATAGTTATGGCAGCGAATGAACGTGTATTTACTTGGTGAGTGTGCAAGGTGTGTGGCATGTGTCAGGCACGGCGGCGGACCTGTGCAAGCTGGCGATGAGCGCGGCCGCCGCCGCCGCCGCCGCCGCGCCCGCCCCGCGTGCTCGTCTGCTGCTGCAGATACACGACGAACGTAGTCTCGTTGTTGGAGGAGACCGCGAAGACACCTAAGCCGTCCACGCTATGAACGTCAGGCCCGTAACGTACCTGTTCCTTCACTGAGTATTCTCACACACTCAAGGCACATTTCCATGAATTTGGCCGCACACCAGATGGCTCTTTAAACGGTAGGCCATAGAGCTTCAAGAATTGCGTCCTCAAGTTCAATCTAGCTCATTTTGATGATGTAATATCCCAGTCCAGTTATTGGTTTGAACGTACTAATGTAATTTCAGTATCTTTGAAACATTATGTCCGACCGAACCATAGCTGAGCAAAATTTGCTCGTTAGTCTGTTGTGTGAGCTAAAGAGCTGTCGCAAAGTTTCACCTACTGTGCACATTAGTTATCAGAATATATAATATTATAGATTTTGAATAGAACAGGCTGTATACCTTACTAAGTAGACGAGAGCGTTGGTGGCGGCGGTGGCAGGCTGAAGGTGAAGGCGGGCGATGGAGTCGGTCTCGGCGCGGCGGGTGCGGGGTATGGGCGGGCTCGTGGGCGTTGTCGGGGCGGGCGGGCGGGGGGTCTGCCCGTGGCGCTGTCGGCGGGCCGCTGCTGGGGACACATGCGCGCGCTCGCGCTCTGATCGCAGAGCTGAATGCAGATGGCGCAGCTGACGTTTCGACACATATAAAGTTAAGCGATACCAGTGCCGTTCGATCAAGATTTCTATCACATAGGCCTTCTAAATAAACATTTTTGCGATATATTGGACAACGTAGTCAAGGTTTAAATATATGTAAAACTAATAAAATAAAATACGAAGAGTGTATACTTTGGGTTTATTCGAATGTACCTTAAATAAATTAAAAAGTAAAGGAACATTATTTTTATCATACAAATAAAATAAGTATAAAACAAATGAGATTACATATTGCAACATTTGAGAATTGAGTAAATAATAATACTTACGTAAGTAAAGTTTTTTTAAGATTCTT
>SJJU01010489.1:0-29845 GCA_012932125.1 Conopomorpha cramerella | reverse complement strand
CAATAGAACTGTCTACAAAATAAAAAAAGAAATGAGGTCCCATCAAAAACAATACTTGTCAAAAAAACCAAGTCTCGCAACTCAGTTGTTCTATGGTAAAAAGTTGTGAGATTCATATAATACCAAATCAGTTATTAATTTATTCAGTCTCTACCTACTTAAGCAAATTTCTGACTTAATATGTCCAGTCCCTAGGACCACAACCAAGTTCCAAGTGGCAATACCCAAACTTAAGTAGGGATCAGTTATTGAAAAGTACCTATGACAATTTAGCAGACATAACAAGGTATTATCATTACATAGTTTAATTCAGTCTTGTATTTTAATCTTTAAAATTGCAATGGATTTTGATAATGTAATAGCAGAGAAACACTGTTAATCAGCTAGTATTACATTACTTAGTTGCTCATTATGGGGCTATTTCTATTTTTGACGTCATCATCGCTGCATACAAAATTGCTCTCCTATACGTATTATCACACACTCATAGACAGGTTTATAAAATGTCTGTTTTGATATTAAAAGTAATTTTCGGAACATTGTTGTACATGTCGAATGAAAAGTGTTTCGTTCAAATTTCTCAAGTTTTTTGGTACTACCCCCATATTATTTTCTGGTAATACACACATTGACTTGGTCTAGGGATATTTGAATCAAACGTAAATGTCTAAAATTATACCTATACATTAAAATAAACCTTATTTCATAGCCTATTTAATCTGACGATAATGTTTTGGTTAAAATTAAACTAAAAGAAAACTTAGAAGTCTCCAGTCCCTGATGAAGATGCAAGAAAAGCTGGTTTTCATGCACAATATATTCAGAGAAATTCCGGAAAGCTTTTCTCTGATTTGATTGAGCATGCCAAAGCAGGAGATTGAGCAGGCCAGTCTAAAGGTTGGATATTGTGCTGTTGTATGTACCCAATTTGTAACGATGCGCGCCGTTTGTGGACTGACATTGTCGTGCATTAGCTAGAAATTTTGTCCCTTTTGCTGTCTGTGGGCAAGGTTACAGGCTCTAGCACCTCATCAAGTCATTTTAGAGCAGTCATATTGCCTTGTATCCAAACGAGATCCGTTCTACCGCCATGGCGAATTCCTGCCCAAACTATAATTTTTAACCTTGATATGAATTTACTTGTCCTGGGTGCTGGAGTCGATTCCAAAGTCCAGGTACTCTCCAAATGCGTATTCTTCGCGAATTAGGATGAAATACAAACCTGCATTCACCAGTGAAAAGCAAAAGTGACCATTAAAAATTGTTTCACTTTTCGTTTGCTATTGCACCATTGTAATTGATTCTTCCTCGATCGTCTCTCCTTAGAAATGGCCTACAAGCACGTAGGTTGCAGTCGCCTTCTCAAAATTTGATCGCTTACCAGCAAAGTTATAATCTCCCCTGTAGCCTGTCTCACTTCATGCAGTATTTTGTACCAATCTATACTGTACATGCGTTGTAATGCGTTGAGGTCCTCGGCGCCGTCCCACCATTTCCCCCGTGATACAATAACGTGACCAAAGCCTGACAATACTTTAATTGGTCTCATGGCTTCAGAAACGGCAATTTGGGTAGCCCTAGCTTCAATCATGTCCACTGCTTTTAACATTTCGTTCCTGGTCAAGTGTCTACTTGGTATGATCAAATGAACATCGGAGATCCGTTTGACAAAGGTTATAGAAATTTATGGAGTTTTAATCAAGTAATAAGTTTTTGTCTGAGGTTTTCTTCAGCTTCTTCTAAGTTATTTTAAAACGTTATCCAAAAGATTATTATCAGATTAGATAGGCTATTAAATTAAGTTTATCTTAATGTATAGGTGTCTTAACATAAAGTTAATATGATTGAAGGTTTCATTGAAATATTCCTAGATAATATTGATGTGTTTAGTTCTATGTACCAGTTCAATTAATGCCTTAATTTTCAACCGATGTTACCTACTTGGGTGAAATCGGAATTAAATGTAGCTTCAAAGAGCAAAACGCTAGTGGGCAAATGTCATATAGGCAATTTGCTGTTCGAACTGGAAACACCAAGTAGCTGTTACAGATGCAACAGATGTCCAGCCGGGATGTACTGGAAGAGGTCTAGGAGTTTCAGGCCGTTGTTGAGATTTGATTGGGTAGGACGCATACTAAGAGTAGGTGATAGGCGGCTATATGGCCCAATGATACCTATGGTACCCTATATCCCTTCAGTCGACTTTTACTAAATATGAATGACTACAATATGGTATAATTATTTTCACGAACTGGACGATCACGAGACTGGCAAGAAGTAAGGACATTTCTACCGCCCAACATAAATAAATGTTAATTAGTTTGTTCGTAACGTTTATTAACTTACAAATAAAACAATAATACACACAATAAATTAATATGAATTATTTTCTTCTGACTCTCTCCCAGTTCACTAAAATTCACAGAGTTAAACAAGTAGCCAGCTCAACAGCTTAAACACTTGTCGACTTCAGGTTTAGCCGGTAACACTGTTTTCTAGATTGATTAAATTAAATTGTGTCGACTCTGAAATAAAACGGATTACGTTAGTCATATTCATGTCACTCTACATTACAAAAATCGAAAATGAAATTGAACACGATTGTACACCCATGCCCCATACTAAATGATATAATAATATCGATGGCCTCCCGCCAAAAAGGTTAAGCGACATTTAAGCAATTTTACAGGAGAGTTTAAGTAAAGAAATGTTATGGTAGAAAAACACATAATCTCTACCGCGTAAGCGACATCAAACTACGTCATTCAGGTATGAAACCTAGACAAATCGACGAAGAAAAAAAAGGCGATCCAATCTGCATACTCAACTCATTTTGGACAAAAATGTCGCTTAGCCCTTTTTGGCTGGAAACAATCGATATGCTGCCAACGTGAAAACATACCAGATTTTGAGGGTGACGCCTTACTGTAATATCAATTTCATTCGATATGCTTAGGTATACGTCAAAGTAAAAGGATGTTTGTTTACAGATTTTTTTGGACTCTTTTTTCCATCATCTATACAAGAAAACGACTATGAATCGTACATAATATATTACTCCCATGAATTCCTGACAAATAATAGTGTATGAAATATGTGTACCTAGTCAGAAATATATCCAAAAAGTGCACTGCACACATGCAAAATATTTAGAGAAAAATTGGGCTTGACCGTGCTTCTAGGACGGCATCCAGCCGCGGACTGACGGGGTTGAAGTTGTCACCACAATGGCACAACAATATTTTTGTATGAAATTTTTTGTCAGTTGATTTTTTTTACAAAATTATGGATTTTTCTGACTACATTTTGAAAAAGCGCTTCTATTTGAATTTAGTTGAAGTATTGCACTATCTGTTGCACATACTCCGTAGTTCAGGGAACAGCCATAGACCTCTGTGTTGGGCCTCGCGTTTGACCTTTTTTGGCCAAAAGGCCAAACAGGGTCCAGCATTTCGTATTATCGGAAGAATTATGACTGATTTTTTAAAAAAGCTCATTTGAATGTAGGTGAAGAAATGCTAATGTACATAAAAATGATCTAATGTACATAAAAAATGATCGTATACGTGTACACAGCAGCCTGTGCTGGGCCTGCAAAATAGGCAAATTCAAGAATACCCCCTTAAAGCAATCTTATATTGTTCTAACTCCATGTACAACATTAAATAAAAAACATTGGTGAACCTTGATAAAGTAAATGTATTCCCTCATACAAACTTACCACTCATTTGACTGCCATTTGTATGAAGAGTTATATTTATTTTTCGTTTTTGACATAGTGTTCCTTAGGGAAAGTTATTTGACATCATGGACCTTGACATGGATGACTTTCTCGAGTTTTGCTAACATTTTTAATTTGACAAGCAATTGTGTCTCTCTCGTCTCATAATGTGACACTGTTGAAATAACAATCTTATTACTATTGCTAAGGATTCTTTTCACAATAACAAAATATTGTGAAATATTGCGTTGTTGCAGTAACCAAGCGAAAATCTCCTGCATCATCTTAATGTCAAATACTTTTTTTTAACTTTTGCTATTATCTATGAGATATCATACTGTTCATGTTTCAGGTCGTTTTGGCAACCAAGCAGACCACTTTCTGGGTGCCTTGGCATTTAGTAAAAGTATTAATAGAACTTTAATTCTTCCACCATGGGTTGAATATAGATTTGGTGAAAGAAAATCTAAACAGGTGCCATTTGATACTTATTTCGATGTGGAGCCTTTGAATAAGTATCATTCTGTGATTACTATGGAAAAATTCATGGAAAAGGATCAAGAAGAAAATATCTGGCCAGTCAACAAAAGAGCTTCATTCTGCTACACTAAGAGAATTGGTGAAGAAATGGAAAGCTGTAATGCTAAATCGGGAAATCCTTTTGGACCTTTTTGGGATACATATGGAATAGAATTTACTGCTTCAGAATTTTATGGGCCCCTCAATTATGATGCACAAAATTTTGAGATGATAAATAAATGGAAAAATAAATACCCTTCAGACAAGTGGCCAGTGTTAGCATTTACAGGTATCATTCAAGTCTATTTTGTTTCCGGTTGTTTTTCACTTGTTTATACTGTTACATATAATTTTGCACATTGAACAAAATATGATGATATTTGTATGGATATTTGTTAAGATGTAGTGACTAAGATTGAAAAGGGCATGCTTCGGTGGTTTGGGCATATGGAGAGAATGGATGAAAGTCGATTAACGAAAGAGATTTATATGGGTGATGTAATGGGCCGGGTGAGTAGAGGTCGCCCCAGAAGGACATACCCCTCTGTCACTGTTTCATGCAAAAACTGGGATCAATTCAGTTTTTGCAATTAAACTTTATAGGTACATATCAATAATGTCGCAATGAAATGGAATACTTACACTCTTGACTAATACCACCAGGACACAGCTAATAGATGAGCATTCAATGCTATAATTTTGATTAATGGGCTTTTATCATGATCATATTGTGATAAACCAATTCAGGCAATGGGTACCTATTGATTTTGATACCAATTGCAACATAATGTTATGTACCTAATGAAATTAATTGAGATTGGGAAGTATGTGAGGTGAGAGTTTCAAACAAAAAGAGAGATACCCACATCAAATGTTTTGATGAAATAAAATTATGCCTATAACTATACATAAACGCGAACATAATAACTACTACACAAATGCGAAACATAATAAAAAATGTACTAAAAACGAAAATCATGGTCCATTGCTAAACTTTACTCTGCAGTCATGTTTCAAAAGCAATATTTGAGTATACTTATATACTTTCTGCCTAACCCGCTTTGGGATAAAAGGCGTGAAGTGTATTTTTTTTACATATAGGTATACTTACGTACACAATTACAATTTTCAGGAGCACCTGCCAGTTTTCCAGTGCAAAAAGAAAATCGCGAATTACATAAGTATTTGGTATGGAATAGTGACATATCAGTAGAAGCTAAAGCATTTATAAAGAAACATATGGGTGCAGGCGCATTTATTGGGATTCACCTCAGAAACGGTCAAGATTGGGTTAAAGCGTGTGAACATGTTAAAGACAGTCCTACATTATTTGCTTCACCACAGTGTGTTGGTTATAAAAATGAACTTGGACATCTTACACTATCAATGTGCTTACCTTCAAAGGAAGAAGTAATAAGGTGGGTGCTCATTTGTAACATAATATGTATAATATTAAGACCTAGTATATTAAAAGTATTTTATTATTGATTGGATTTATGACTAAAGAATTAGTTAAAACGTATGGAAAGTGGTCTATAGTTGCGCGACACTCTTTCTCCTTGTATAGTTCTTATGTCACCTTTCGCCCTGTAGTTCCGGGCCCTTAGATGAACCCTCCCTATATGGGGTCATTGAAGCCATAGGAATAGGGCACTTGCACAAACAGTGCCGCGATGGCCGGTGGTGCCGTATCGTCCGATTGCCGTCGTGGAAGAGGAGTCTCCTAAAATGGACCAATCACCGTCCATCTCGAGGAGAACTCTGCTTATTTCAACACATCGCAGCTCGTTATATGTATATGCCTTGTCACTTCTTTCTGTAGTAGAAGGTAATGACGTCATCATCGCTGTATACAAAATTGCTCTCCTATATGTATTATCTAAATATATAAAAGGAAAATCTGACTCAATGACTGACTGACTGACATATCAACGCACAGCCCAAGCGGCGAAACGTAGGCGCTTGAAATTTGGTACGGACGTAGCTTAAGTAACGTAGGAGTGCAAGAAAGGAATTCCCGAAATTCCCATAGGAACAGGAATAAACGGGAAAATTCTTTTGTATGAAAAATCTAAACCGCTTGAAATTTGCAATGCGAGTACCTTAGTAAACAAAAAGCTTAGTTGTAACAGGATGAAAATTTCCACGGGAACCGGAATTGACAACAAATAACTTTTTCAAGTGTATTTTTTAAAATTTTTATTTATCACTATGAACAAGCGTTTGACCACCATCACACAAAAACACAGACTCCGGCCGGCAAGTCATTCCACATCCAAGCGGTTCGCACTATGTAGACTACTAGACGCAAATCGTTTGGTATGGATGACAGTTTGCCGTTCTCCTGGTTGTCCTATTGTAAAAACGCGATAGTATGGGTATCTTAGTAGATTTACAGCTTCATCGTAATGGGAAACATCTTTTTCACCTAAAGCTTAGCTGCAATAAGTTATTGAAAAATTCCCACGGGAACGGTAGTTAGAGGGAAAAAACTTTTGTATGAGAAAAACCGCGTAAGATATATTATTGAAATTGGCCATGCAGGAATACACCTTAAAGAACGGAAAACATGCAACACGATATTGCAAATATCGACGGGAACGAGAGTTAGCAAACAAAACTTTTAAATAAAAAAAATAAATCACGTAAATT
This sequence comes from Conopomorpha cramerella, assembly GCA_012932125.1. NCBI lineage: Eukaryota > Metazoa > Arthropoda > Insecta > Lepidoptera > Gracillariidae > Conopomorpha > Conopomorpha cramerella. Next base: position 22,953 of record SJJU01010489.1, on the reverse strand, counting down.
AGATATTTCCAATCGGGGAATAATAAACTGAGCGAATAAAAAATATCATAGCGACTGATGATGAGGGACTGTTTTACTAACTTGATCGGTATTCATTTGAGTAAGCGAAAAATTAACTAAACTAACTGACAAAAAGTGGCTTGTGATTAATATATTTAATGTATTAAAATTGTAGCCGGGCGACTCAATTACTAAGTGGGCGACTGGAATTACAAAGGGGACGACTTCAATATTAAAAAACAGACGATTTTTCAAATTGAGGCATTACATTATTTTTTAGTTGTTCGTTAAACAACTAAAAAAAACACTTTAAGCAAAGTTTTGTAAGCTGTTTTAATAATTATTATTAGTTATTGATATATTAATTTCAAAATTTAAAAGACAAATTAATTAAATTGCAAATACAAAATAAATACATACATATATTGATATTAATAATGTAAGCTCACAGTACTCAGCTCATTATAGTTTTTTTCAAAGTCATAAGTCAGTTTCATACATTTCATCTATACTAATATTATAAAACTGAAGAATTTGGTCGAAATTAATGCATTATTTGTTATCTCTATTATATGAAAATGAATTGATGTTCATTAGTATTGCTAAAACTCGAGAACGGCTGGACCGATTTGGCTAATTAAAGCCTTGAATGTGTGGAAGTCCAGGAAATGTTTAAAAAATGTAGTTCTTCCAATACACGAGGTGCAAAGGCGACTTCCTATGGCAAAACAAGTGTTTGCAGGGGGCAGCTTGTTTAAGATAAAACGCTGCCCAACATAAATAAATAATTGGTCAAATGTTAAAAAAAATGCAGGACTTAATGTCGACGCTCAAATAAATATTAGGTCTCTCAAATATTATGAAGCTTCTCATTTTGTATATTGAGTAACTCAAATGAATGTTTGTAAGTTGCTGTTCTGTTGATTTCTCGTCGCTCACATTCAGTCGCCCACTTAGTAATTCTATAACCCACATTTGTTATTTTTGTTATTCAAAACTTTAATTTACGGTCACTCGTTTAAATACTACCCTAGCATGAATATAATATCTTAGTGATAGAAATTACTGTGGGAACGGGAGTCACCGGGTTTTTTTTAATGATGTAGGTATACACGAGTCTTACAATCTATTGACGTTATAACAACAGTACAATAAACGTGTTTTTTTATTAATTTTGTCCCTAGCACCCTTCGTGCGCGAGTCCGACTCACACTTGATTAGTTAAACACTATGTTCTATTCATGTGGTCAAACTTTTACTTTCACACTGACTAAGATTCACATTCACATATCTGAACTCCAGGCGAAAGCGTGTATAGGTACTTTAGTTAGGGTTATAGTAGCCTCCGATTATCGTTTTATCCAAACTTTATAACAAGGCAATTTATCCTAAACGAATAATACAAAAATTAATGATAATAAAGATAATGACAATGAGTTATTCAACTGAGCTACTTATACCATAACCTAATACAAAGATAAAATTCTACGCCCTTTAATCCCAAGCGGGAAAGGTAGAGGCACTTGCTGTGCAAATGCTCAAGCTTCACCAAACGTTTTTAACCCAACGTGACAGATCGGCTCACCCCGATCGCCGTTATAGTTTCACACCTTGCGGTCTGCGGGTTTCATCACGAAGTTGTCTTTCACCGTACGAGCGTTGCCTTGCGTACATAGGCTCTGCAAAAGGGTCCCCAAGTCAAGTGACTTGGGACCCCATTTCCTTCCTATTCTCCTATTTTCGTAAACTCCCGTTGGATACTTATCCAACCAACTAGATTACAGAAGGTCGTAAAAAAAGAAATAAAAAAAAATTTACTTTAACTTTTTTTTCAACTCTAATACACAAAGATCTCTCTTAATAAAGGACATGCCACGCGGACGAAGTCGTGGGCAAAAGCTAGTCACATACAAAATACGGGTTTCTAACGGCATATTAAAAGTAATTTTCGGAACCTTGGTTTTTGGAATTTTCGGTACATGTTGAATGAAAAGTGTTTCGTTCTAATTTCTCGAGTTTTATGGTACCTACCAACATAATTTAGTTTGGGCAATACACACATCAATATGGTCTGGGGATATTTCAATAAAACCTTAATATCTAATATTATATTAACTTTTGGTTAAGACCTATACATTCCAATAAACCATACTTAATAGCCTATAGCTTAATACCCAATCTGATAATAATCTTTTGGTTAAAATTAAACTAAAAAAAATTTAGAAGAACCTTCAACCTTTACTTTATTTTTTTAAATATCAGACCCTAAACTAAACATTTACTTTTTTATGAAAATTGTAAAAAAATGCTCAAAAAAAATTATCTGTATATGCACTTAAATCATTCCTGACACATCTGCAGCGGTTCTGCATACTAAAAACAAGGGTGTCAAATTGTCAATAACCTGTTGTGGAATACTGTCCTCAGTCCCTATGATGAAGATGCAAGGAAAGCTGGTTTTCATGCACAATATCTTCAGGGAAATTTCGAAGAGCTCTTCTCATAAGCATAAAATCCCTACTCATATGATTAGCGACACCAAGAATTGTAGCAGCTCGGCTTTGAAGAATTGTAGTACTCGTTCATGGATTTTTGCGGAAATGATTCAATACTGCCTCTTCCATATTTGGGTCCCGATTGATTAGTCGCCCTTCGGGCCTATTTCCTCTAGATAAACTGGTGAAGCCGCATAACCATTTTACGGAAACAGTCGCTGGAAGACAACCTACGTTGTTCCGCCTCTGGTCTCCCATCAATAAATCGCTCACAATAAAGCTCACGTGCTTGCTCAAGGTTTCCATCAGCTGCCCCCACATATAACATCATCTCGTAATCGCCATTGCTGTAGAAATCCATTTTCAATAAGTCCAGTTAAGAGAATGAAAATTTCAGTATTATTATTCTTCCACGAAGTCAAAAGTCATATTGATGCTGTTCGTCATATTGATCTCTACATACATGCTACTCATTAATCTCTAGTCTATTCGCGACAAAGTGTGGAATGTCCATACTTTAGTTTAAGTATGTTTTTAACTTTATTTTTTTCAATGGCTTGATTGTCTGTGAATCAATCTATGTTCAGTTTATGACGTCTGATTGACGGTTACATGTCACCCATCTACAACCAAAACATGTTGATATGATTAAGTTTTATTGTGAATTTATTGAGATATTTGTGTGATGCTGCTATGTAGTTCATCGAATGTGAATCAATTACTCGTATAATACAATATTCATCAGTGGATGTCGCTGGTAATCGTCGTTCTTAGGTTAGCATTTCAAAAGTCAATTCCTTCATTGTTTACTTAAGGGATGGGCGGCATTTTGTAGTGATATCGAAAACAGCAAGTGGTCATGAAATTCGACAAGTAGTTTAATTCCTTTATATGAAGATATTCTTAATTTCCTCTATGTTGTTCCATTAATAAAGGCTTTCTCTATAGGCCCTTCAATTCTCACTGCAGGACTTCGTTACTCCCTGTATACAAGCTCCATTGGATTTAAATAAGGGGACTGAGCAGGCCAGTCTAAAGCTAAGGGTAAAGGCTAAAAAGGATATCGTGCTGTTGTAACCAATTTGTAACGATACGCGCCGTATGTGGCCGGGCATTCTCGTGTATTCGCTGGAAATGTTGTCCCATTTGCCGTCTGTGGTCTGTGGGGGCTCTAGCACCTCTTCGCAGTTTGTTAGAACAGTCATATTGCCTTATATCCAAACGAGGTCCGTTCTACCGCCGAAACGAATTCCTGTTCTAACCTTAATTGTGCCACCTTGATGAATGAATTTATGGGTGCTTGAGTCGATTCCAAAGTCCACGTTCTCTCCAAACGCATTCTCTTCGCAAATCAGGATGAAATCCAAATCTAGATTCATCAGTGAAAAGCCTCGTGCTTTTCACCTTTCGTGACCATTGAAAATTGTTCCAGTTTTCGTGTCCTCTCCTTAGAGCTTGTACCCGAAGATCCAAGTCAAGGTTTGTGTACGTAGGTTGACTTCATACAGTCGCCTTATCAAAGTTTCATCCCTTACCAGCAAAGTAATACTCTCTGTAGCATTTGAACCAATTGCATTGTCGTTACATTTCGTTGACTTCGTGCAGCATTTTGTACGGATCCATCGCGTTGAGGTCCTCGGTGCCGCTCCACCACTTCCCCCGTGACACTATAACGTGAACAAAGCCTGGATTCAACGCTCTGACTGGTCCTCATGGCTTCAGAAAGGCAATTGGATCATGTCCACTGCTCTTAATATTTCGCTCCTGGTCAAGCGTCTACTATATTGTGGTTAGATTGGGTAGGACACATACTAAGGAGTAAGGGTATCTATAATAATCCCTTTGGTACCCCACATCCCGTCGGTCGTCTTTTACTAAAAATGAATGAAAACATGTGGTATCATTATTTTCACGAACTGGGCGATCATGAGACCTCCATAAGTAAGAATTTCTACCGCCCTTCATAAATAAATTTTAATGAAATTATTCGTAATATTTATTAATTTGCAAATAAAACAATACACAGTAATTATTAATGCTTGGGATTAAAAGTAGAGTTGCAACTGGATATCCGGCCACTTTTTTTTCTATCTCTATGAACAAGCGTTTGACCACCATCCTGCCTGATGTTAAGCAGCGATGTGGTCTACGATAGAGCACACTTGTTCATTAGGTACCTATTTACACTCGACTTGAAGACCTTCAGACTGTACTGCGCAGGAAACACGGCCTCCGGCAAGTCGTTCCACATCCTGGCGGTTCGCACTATGAAAGTGGACGCAAACAGTTTGGTTCGCGTAAAGGCCCCCATTCACGATGCTTCCAAATGGATTGCGTCCGAATGGATGCACTCCGAATATACGTACCATTGACGATACGTCCATTTGGACGTACGACATGATTATTTCGAATACAGTAGTCGTATAGAAGTAGGAGGGAACAAACAATGGATGATAATACTTTTTCAATGGTAGCAATAGCAGTACATGTATTGCACTAATAACACCAACAATGCTTTTAGGGCTGCATCTTTCATAGAACGGTTGTGATAGTAGGCGTGTTTTACTTGCCATACAGGGCCAAGATTTATATTTTTCAATTACTTCCAATACGAAGTCCCGAACAGACAAAGCCATATTAATCTAATTAAACTTGGAGATACCTAAATAATTCTCAATAGTCTCAATAAATAATATTGTTTTATGTTTGGTTCATAGATCTATTTACAACAACAAACAAAAATTAGCAAAGAAAAGTTTTGAAATCATAGACAATTTTTTTTAAATTAGGCAGATGATAGACTGACAGAAATGGAAGGCGTTTTGCCCATTGACGAACGATTTGGAGTGCGCCCAAATGGAGTGAAAGCGACGAGGACGACGATTTTCACATTGACATGCAGCCACGAGCGGCGTCCATTTGGATTAGACGGATGGAGTTACGGCCGTTTGGAAATCCAACTCCGGAAGACATCCATCCAAATGGACTACGTTTTTTACATTCACGAGACGTTTTTGGAAGACTTCCGTGGAATATTCCATTTGGGAGCATCGTGAATGGGGTCCTTAAATGGTAAATCCACTTGGTATGGCGGCCTATAACCGGATATCCGGCCGGCCGGTTAGTACCAAGCTATGAGCGAAACGAATGTTAAAAAAAATATACATCAGAAACATCTAAGTATATGGCGATTTTTGCTTTAATAAAGCCATTTTTGAAACATACAGAAAAAATAAAATGAAATTGTGTCAAAAAGTAGCTACATTTCGTGAAAGAGTTATACCTACCTATCTTGATATGCGCAATCAAGCGAGCAAGTTAATGCCAATGGAGGCTGTAGCCCGCCCCCACCGCCCCGCTTTCCCTTTTCACGTCATGCACCTCCGCTTGTGCTCGAAAATGTCTGTGCTTGCAAATCATACGTACCTACCGACTCCATTTGCCATAATAGTGTATTTCCACGGCGACACTTGCGTTCCAACAAGTTTGTTCGTGCAAATTATAATGATACCTACGCGGTCGGATATCCGGCAACACTAATTAAAAGGCGTGAAGTGTATTTTATTAATACATAATTCGTATTTCTTCTGTCTTTGGTAGCTACCTAACTAATCTATGAGGTGGTATTGTTTGTGTCAGCAATTCGTTTTTCGTTCGAATTAGCTAGTTAGGCAGTTTAATGTAGGTAGGTATAACTAATAGTTATATTTCCTTTTCAGGCAAATCAAAAGAGCAGCAAAGAAAGTGAACGATGTGAAAAGCGTCTTCATTGCATCGGATTCAAATTATATGATGGATGAAATAAACACAGCCATGAATCCTCTAGGAATAAAAGCAGTCAAATTAACGCCCAGCAATGTACATTTAGATTTAGCTATATTGGGCCTGTCTAATTACTTCATCGGTAACTGTGTATCATCTTTTACAGCGTTTGTAAAACGTGAGCGTGACGTTAGAGGATTTCCTTCACAGTTTTGGGCGTTTCCAAATAAAAAGAAAGTTAAGCATGAAGAGCTGTAAACATAGTTTAGTTCATAGTCTGGCGAATCAAAGTACAGAATGAGCGATACGAACAATTCATGCCTTTAAAATTTTCCTTGTCAAGATGGAACTGTCTCGAATAGTGTAATTTATCAATTTTAATTTTTTTTCACCACCTACAGTTGCTAAATAAATAATGAATACTGTTCTTTTATTGTTTTAATACAAGTCACAGCAGATAAATAACGTTTTACTCTTCCTTGGTAGGTACGTACTAATTTGGTTTTTGACGTAGGTATGTACAATCCTAGTGAATAAGAGCCCGTCGGCTAAGTTCGTTTTATACTGCTATCTCTAATCAAAGAACTTTCTGCTGAAATGTCAGTGGCTCTCTAACCAGCGAAGGGGTCGGTCGCGTCGAAGCATAAAATATATATACAAGGTGATAAGGACATACTAGTAGCTTATTTATATTTTATGGCAATTTGAAAATAAAAGCAAAAGTCCGGAAGCCGATTATTTTAAGAAAGTACAACAAAGAGTAACATCTGCAACAGGAATTTCCCGTACAACTGTAATAAAAATTCTGCAGGAGGAAGAGTTAAGACCGATACGAATGAGTCTTAAACAAAACAACCGCGGTAGACCATAAAAAAATGCCTTAATCCCGATGATTTCGATTACGGAGTCATTCGCAGAATGGCTTACAATTTTCATTTGATCTATAAACAAGTTCCAACAATTAAGGCCAGTCAAAGTTACTGGATGCAATAAATTTTACGGGTTGTGAATTTACATTAAGAAAAATAAGTACTTCACCAAATTGGTTTAAGAAAATAAATAACAATAAAAAGATGTTTGTGGAGAAAGACGATGTGCGTCTCAAGAGAATAAAATATCTTGATCTTATCAAAATATACCGATCTCAAGGCAGGGATATAATTTATATGGATGAAACATATATTCACACATCTCATTTAACAGGAAAATGCTGGATTGATTCTTCAGATAAAGTAGTTAAACAGTGATTTCGAAAGGACAGCGGCTTATTATAGTGCATGCTGATAGTGCAAAAGGTTTTATTCAAGGAGCGTTGTTGATGTATCAATCCACTGATAAATGTGGAGATTGTCATAACGCTAATAGTGAAAATTATGAAAAATGGCTGCGATATCGTGTACATTTCAACCACGCGGCCCACTGCTCTGATAGGAAAGATCTTTTTCCAGGGGTAAGTAAAGATTTGTTAGAAACGAAGGAAAAATTTGTTATCCTAAAATTGGCCAAATTAGGTCCGACAGAATATGGCCGGCCGGAGCGGCCATATATAGATAGCAAACGCTATAAAACAGTATCTACACTATTACTAAGGACTTTTGATAATCATTGGAAAGCTTTTGATTTTTTACATTTGTTAGGCTATAAGTCGGCACTAATATAACTAACAAAAAATAACAAACAACTAATAATTAACAAGTTATGAACATAATAAGTAATTATGTAATCTAATTATTAGATTACAATAATATCGATGCTTACAACTAGGTACCTTAATAAGTCGATAATGAAGAATATATTGCATAGTTTTGCATTGAAAGTTGTTAAAACTACGAATCCCGTAGCTAATTAGACGTCACAATATTTTCGGCAGCCTACGGAGCGGCCAACTTAAATTCGCTCTAACAAAAAAGCCTATTCATTTATTAGTTGCATTACGCTTTCATTGATTGTAACAAATCTATTACTAACGACTGATAATAAAATACTTTAAAAAAACTAACTTATTGTGTAGTTGTAAGCATCGATATTATTGAAATCTAATTATGTTCATAACTTTTTGTTAATTAATGCAACAGTGCCGACATATAGCCTAACAAATGTAACAAATCAAAAGCTTTCCAATGATGTATCAAAAGTCTTTATAGTAATGGTGTAGATACTGTTTTATAGCATTTGCTATCTACCGCAACATGCGGTCCATATTCTGTAGGACCTAATTTGGCCAATTTTAGTGTAACAAATTTTTCCTTCGGGATTATGTTTCTAACAAATCTTTACTTACCCCTGGAAAAAGATCTTTCCTATCAGAGCAGTTGGCCGCGTGGTTGAAATGTACACGCGATATCAACTTATTCCTAAGTTACGTCCACATTCCGTACTTGTTGTAGATAATGCTGCGTACCATAACAAATACTTGGAAAACCACCAAATTCTATCTCTCTCAAACAGGACATGATAAAGTGGCTACTGATACCTACATGACGTTAATTTTGACACGTCCTTCACTAAATTACAGTTATACGAAATTATTTGTCAACATAAACATCAATTTGTTGAAAGTTCAATTGACAAAATTCTTAACCAATATGGACACATTGTTTTAAGATTACTCCCATACCACCCAGACTTTAACCCCATAGAGAACATTTAGTCTCAAATAAAAGGATATGTTTCACAGAGAAACGTTGATATGAATATTTCTACTTACCGTGAAAGGATTAGTTATGGAAAAAGTGGATTTAATTAGTCCAGAGGATTGGAAAAACGTTTGTGACCATGCTATAAAATTTGAGAATCAGTATCGACGTAATGAAAATTTGTTAGATGATCATGTTGACAGCATAATAATAAATGTACCTAATTGAGGGCTCTGACAGCGACTCGTCTGAGAACAATTTAGATTCGGTAATGGAAAATGCAATTGGAGAGGCCTATGTCCAGTAGTGGACAAGTATGGCCTGATTATGATGAATCTGATGATGAATGGAAGATATTGAAAATGATGACCCAAACTAAAAAAAAATATTGGGGTACCGAGTTGAGTACTTAGGTACCTACATTTAATTTTACAAGAAGTTTCAATTTGATTTTAGTTTAAACCTATAGTATAAATGAAGCATAATATTATACATGTTAGATTATTTCATTTAAAATACATTGTCTTCATAAGTTATGCCTTTTTAATTTAAGTAAACTTATCATAAGTACCTACCTACTTATATTTTTTTTAGTGGTTATCGAAATGGTTGCAGCAGCCTGTATAAATTTACAAAGTTTTTTTATTGGTTTTGACGTGAACTTAAAGTTTTGAAGTGGTTTGTCATAAAACGTCATGACATAATTACGATGATTGGTTTATTGATCGGCACCGTTCGGGATTCCTCGATTTGCCGAACTAACTCTCATAATTATTCACTAGGAATGGTAAATACAACGTGTTAACCTTTTAACCGCCACGTCAAAATGTAGGTACGGCTCGTGCCCCTGGCGCCAGCCGAACAAAGTGACAAAACCCACCGTAGTGCTTGCAAAATCAGTAATGCAATCAATTATGATCAAAAACATTACAGTTTATTTTAGTCAAATGGGCCAGTCAGGATAAATGGAATCCACCTATCCGACCTCAGCAAATGATGTGCACAGATATTTTTTTATACTGACAAGTTGCTTATGGTAGATTTTCCACTAACAAAACCATGTTGTTTAGTAGAGATAAACGGTTTCATGTATTGATATAAATGATCATAAATAATTAATTCAAAAATCTTTGCAAAGTTCGATAAAATACTAATTGGGCGATATTGCGCACAGCGAGAACGATCTCCACCCTTATGCACTGGAATGGTGTAAGCAGTTTTCCAAACCGATGGAAATACTCCGCTACGCAGGGATTGATTAAACAATACAGTCAATGGTATAGAAATTTCAACACTGCACCTTTTAATGAACAATGCTGGTAAAACATCCGGCTCCCTTGTTACCATCTATTTGTTTTGTCTTCTTCAGTACACTCTGAAAACTAATATCTATGAAGGATAAAACTGAATTACCGCGTGAGGCAAATTCATACCCAAAAGATGTGTCTTGATCATTATCCAGAACTGCACCAAAATAATCAGAAAACAAATTACACATACTTGGACCATCTGATGCAGCAGTAAGTCATTGTTTTGGGCATAGAAGTGTAACCTTTTTTAGGATCCAAAATTTTTTGATATTGTAGGAAAGAGAATCCTCAATTGAGTCAATGAATTTACGATAGCATGACTGAATTAGTTTCTTGCATCTAGCACGCAACATAGAAAAATAGTCATAGTCTCTTGGGTTTGCGGTGCGTCTGTAAAGCGCATGGAATTTGTTCTTCACTTCAAGACATTTTATAAGATTTGGGGTATACCATATAGAATAATTAACACGACTTCTAAGCAGCGGCGTAGATCTATTAATAATCTGGTTAATGATTTAATTTCATAGAACGTCGTCATATTTATATCTTTATCACACAAAACAGCAGACCAATTGATTGTATTTTGCTCAGCTCGGACACTATCGTAATCACACTTACGAAAATTAGGCCTTTTTTAGAATTTGGTTTTAAATAGCAAGTATTAGAAAGTTCCACTTCTATAGTTATGGAGAGGTGGTGAACATCAACTTTACCGAGTGGTTCAGCGCTACAAACTGTAATATGTGACTTAGTTGAAAGAACGAGGTCCAGTAATCTGTTATCATGATTGCAAATATGGTTATGTTGCGACAGATCACATAAGTAGAAAAAATCACAGAATAGACCGTCCTTGCCATCTGAGGGATTTGTTGGAATAAATGGTTAGGTGAGTGTTGTCTCCCACTAAAAGAAAATCATCCTCAATGTGTTTAAGAATGACCTGAACACAATTATCATAAAAACATTTTAAGTCCGCATCAGGTAAATCAGGCGGTAAATAGCACACACAGATGTTGAGGTTCCCACCTTTACCATCGTTAGTTAGAGAAACCTGACCCGACTTTCCCAGGAGTATCTCCGCACTACGCTTAAATGACTTCTAGCTGCCAATAGTACACCACCACCATCTCTTTTAGACAAAGCAACAGAAGTATCATTTCGATACCTACGATGTACCATGAAGCCATTGTTAAAAAGCTCGCTGTCCAGGCTACCGGAATTAAGATTTGTTTCGGTAAGACATAACATAATACTTATTATAATTAGAGTTTAAACAATTAAGATAAAATTCAGTTGTTTTAGATCTCAACCTATTCACATTTTGATAAAAAATTTGATCCATAAAAAAAATATCTAGACCAAATAAGGTCTGACTGATGATCTGTCCATTTTGGCAACTCGTCTGCAGCAGCGAATATCACCGTCAGGTATGGGACAACTTAGGGAGTTACAAATTTTCCTGAATACGCCCATAAGGTCTTCAGTCTTGCTTTCAGGAACGCAGTGTAATACAATATTACAATCCCTGCTTATTCTCCCCATGGTTTATACTCGCGAAGAAAGGTCACGTATTTGCTTCGACATGCGATCATTTTCCAACTCGAGACTCGTAATGATTTTATTTTTTTCTTCAATTCTGCCGCCAAGGTCTTTTTGCTCTGCAGCAATGAAATCAGTGGTCTGGCTAAATTCTGATTTTAGGTGATTCATCCCGATTTTAATCTCAGAAGAAACAAGTTTCTTCATGTCGTTAGTGATAGAGGCACGCAGGTTAACGACAAACGGAGAGGTAGAAGAGAGCTTGTCGTCTAGCAGTCGGCTGATTTGTTTCAAGGTAACACAGCTATTATGTATATTTTTTTCTGATGGTGGATCCGTATTCGTTTCCTCAAGAGCAAGACGGTTAATGGAGCGAACAGGGGTATTTGCCAAATTCTTCCTCTTGGTAACGTTTGAGCATGACGGACACTTAACTTTGGCACGCTGTTCTGCGTTTAGATTTGATACCGTATCTACGGACATGCTCATACACTTGTATGTAGCAACATAGAAATCGACAGGAGTTACATTTGAGGACTTTAGTATTTTTCGAGGTGCAGCTTGAGCAATCCATGGTATCGCTTCTTATTAATTAATAAATGTTGCGCAATAAAAAAAAAAGTAATGACTTTCTGTAGATTCGATCCCACGCCACATTGACCACTTAGTTGCAATCCGCATGCGGAAGACCGTTGGACCACCGGCACCATAACGTCGATCACCAAAATCATGTATCGCTCTTCTTCGACTTATTGTTGTACAGCGAACAAGTGGGTAGAACTAGTTGATTTTGGTATGCTGGTGCACTGAGTCAGGAGCCGGTAAACACAACACTTGTTTATATAATGATTTTATCTAAATTTAACGTTGTGGAGCAAAACTGATTAGCACGTCAATTAGAACATTTGCTGCTGCACACATTGGTATATATCTGATTGTAATATAGTCGTAATATCGTTTCTGGATAATAAATTGAAATAAATAAAGGGAGCAAACAAAAACACGACTGGCTTCAACGATTTTTTTTTCCATCGTGGCGATTATGGGCCTTATCCTCCAAATCAGCACAAAAAGGTCACGGCATCCAGTTCCCGGCGGCTCCGCTATTCCTGGTCACGGTGGCGACTACGGTAACGACGGAACAGGGTATGCGAAGAATTTCCGGGTTATGGGAGGGTTATACCACAAACAACTGACCCTGGCGACGTACTTACAACGGACGCACGCTACGGCTTGACTCGCATCTGGCGCAACTCAAGGTGGAAATTGGGAAAATTAAGTTGCACACATATTGGGGCTAAGCGAAGAGGGAGAGGATACCATTGCCCGCAAATTGGGCCACCTTCTGTATATGTACTTCCGCGAGGGAGATCAACAATCCCAAGACGGCGTCGGGTTTCTTATGAATAAGTCCCTGTGTAATAACGTTGTGGAAGTGTCTATTGTGTCCAATAGGGTAGCATACCTTGTCATAACACTTACCGAGAGGTGTAGTCTCAAAGTCGTACAAGTGTATGCACCTCGACACACTCGGACGACGAAGTGGAAGACCTGTTCGATGATACATCGAAGGCCCTCCACTCCACTACTAAGACACATTACAGCGTTGTTATGGGGGACTTTAACGCTAAAGTGGGAGTACAGAATTGCAACGAATCGGCAGTAGGATCCCATGGATTTGGAACATCATAGGGGACAAATGCTAGTAAACTTCCTCGAACGAGAGGGGCTATTTTTGATGAACTCATGGCGAAATAAAAGCCCCAAAGCACATATTCAGAGACGTCTCTGTGATCAACAGGTTCAATACCGGTAGCGATCACCGACCAGTCAGAGGCTCTCTGAATATCAACCTTAAGGCTGAACGTGTCCGTCTGATGAAAGCCAGGCTCCAAGCAACCATGCTCCAAACCATAATGGGATCCGAAGCTTTCCAGCTAAGTTTGGAGAACCGGTGCGTTGCCGTGGAAACCACAGCAGACGTGAACAAGAACCTCGAAAATGTGACTCGGGTCCTCAGGGAAGAGGGTACGAGATTTTGTGAAATGCAGCGTAAGGGCAGTAAGTCAAAGCTTTCTGAGGAGACTTTACGGCTGATGAAGAAACGATAATCTGCCCCTGTGTCTAGCATTCGTGAACTATGAGAAGGCCTTTGACTCAGTTGAGATTTGGTTCGTTCTGGAGTCTCTGCAGCGTTGTCAAGTTGACTGGCGATACTTCCAAGTGATAAGATGCCTCTACGAGGCTGCCACCATGTCCGTCCGAGTACAAAATCAGCAGACAAGTCCCATACCATTGTTCACAAATGCAATGGAGGATATGTTTAAAACTGCTGCATTGCAAAGGACGTGGCATCAACATCAATGGCGAACACATCTCTCACTTGCGATTTGCAGACGACATCGTCATCACGGCAGAAACGCTGCAGGACCTTCAACTGATGTTGAATGACCTAGCTGATTCTTCTATACCGGATCGGCCTACGGATGAACTTGGATAAAACCAAGGTCATGTTTGTTCAATGAGCATGTTCTACCGGAACCGATTTCAGTAGGTACGCGGCACCGTTCTCGAAGTTGTTCAAAAATATGTATACCTTGGGCAAACATTGCGGTTGGGTAGAAACAACTTCGAGGACGAGGTAAACAGAAGAATTCAGCTGGATTGGGCATCATTTGGGAAGTTACGTCGAGTCTTAACATCAGCGAACCCACAGTGCCTGAAGACAAAAGTTTTCGATCAGTGTGTCCTACCTGTAATGACATACGGAGATGAGACGGACGGACGTGGACACTAACGGCACGGCACGCACAGCGTGCTATGGAAAGGGCTATGCTCGGCGTTTCTCTGAAGGATCCAATTAGAAATGAAGTGATCCGACAGAGAACCAAAGTCATCAACATAGTTCATCGTTTTAGCAAGCTGAAGTGGCAGTGGACCGGCCATATTAGCCGTAGAACCGATGAGCGTTGGGGCAAACGAGTTCTCGATTGGAGACCGCGTCTCGGCAAACGGAGTGTAGGACGTCCTCAGGCAAGGTGGACTGATGATACGCAAGATGGCTGGCAGAGGCTGGATGCGAGAAGCCGAATACAGTCCAGCAGCGGACAAGTATGGGCTGATGATGATGATAAAGTACCTACCCCAAATATAGGCAGGTAGATACTTACCCCTGCACTGTTAGTAAAGGTCTCAAAACCTGGTGAATTGTACGCTAAATACGGACAAACCAATCTAGGTTGATATACGTCAACTAGTTAGTCCACGTTTTGACTTTTTATTAATACAACGGTTAGTACGTAAGTACTACAAATACATCTTAGATTTCCATACTATTGCGTTCTGTTTTCGAACCAGGTCAGTAAATAAAAGAAATA
This sequence comes from Conopomorpha cramerella, assembly GCA_012932125.1. Classification (NCBI taxonomy): domain Eukaryota; kingdom Metazoa; phylum Arthropoda; class Insecta; order Lepidoptera; family Gracillariidae; genus Conopomorpha; species Conopomorpha cramerella. The sequence continues at coordinate 7,834 of SJJU01010489.1, read as the reverse complement.
GTTTGAAGAACGCTAATTATTTAATTAAGACTATTTAAGTCTATTATTTGGTATGAGAACAGGATCACATATTTACCTACTTCACTTCAATACAATACATATTTACCTACAAATTAAGTACCTAATATCTGGAGCATGAGAACCTGAAACAAAATAGGTATAATAATTAATATCGTAATGCGTTAACATACGCGCAAGAACCCTATTTTGATTGAGAATTGAATGCAACTTTAGATTGTAAGTTTGTACAGACACTAAACTACTTCCTCAGACCAAACACAACTAGACTTACAACCTGGGTGGTGAAGGAAGAAATATCTTTCCAAGCAAAATGTTTGGAATTGAATGTATGGCAGTTTGGATCCAACAATACCCTGCTGTGGCAGTATGGGACAGAAAATGTAGCCGCCGCCGCCCGCCGCTGCGGGATTCTCTTCTCACGTGTGATCTCCACAGCCTTAATAACTTGTCCGCTACTATTGATATTTTTAGTTGCACATTGTATACCCAGGTGTCCGGCATGTTTGGCTTTTCGCGGTCGCGTCCGGCCAAATATTTACGTGTTCGGCCTGTCCGGCTGGCGGAGTGGCGATTCGTACGATTTTAGTTTTACTTGATATTCTACAAAAGACTGATGATTCATTTGTAAGTTGAACTTAATAAATATTTAAAATTCGTAAATTATCTTTTTTATTATAAATATTACTTATGTCCATTTTTAAATAAATATCGGGCACATCCATCCATCTTCGATCTCCTTCTCACTTTACATGACGTAAAATACTTTTTTCAACATCCCAGCTGTAAACATCACACCAAACATCATCATAATCAGCCACATATCGTCCACTGCTGCCCGTCCTCTGGAGACCTCCCTCGGTCGTCTCTTACGACCCCCACGACGGGAAAAGTAAACATCATGTTTGGCAAAAAAAAACATGTCCGGCTTTTAGGGCAAAATGCCCGGCTTTATATAGTGCGTAGTCCGGCCTTTGCATGTTATACTGCAACATGGATGTACGAATGGTTAACTGCAGAGATGACGAATGACAGAGATGAATGGCGAAAGGAAACGTGTTGTGCCGACCCCAACTAGTGTGGCATAAGGGCAGGAAAATTATGATGTAGATTTTAAAATTTTAAATGTCATTATGTGTAAATGTGAATATGCCTATTATTATAAGAAACAAACGATGTCTATAATTTCTATTGATTTATAAAGCTGTTTTTAATGTGATCACTGATCTATATACTGTTACTTAATTTGTTACATTACATTTTGTTTTAACACTCAGCATTAAGTGTGCCTGTAAGGGTCGAAAAGTTATTGTTAATTATAAATAAATAGGTAAATAAAATATAAAAAAAAAATATCTCTGACCCTTTTACTCCTGCATTTTTTCATTTTATATTTGTCTTGTTTTATTCTAAACGTCAACATTGGATTGCAAATCTAAATAGTTGTGTTTGGTCTGAAATTAGTTATAATATGGACACAAACTTGAAAAGTGCCGCAATGGGGAATGTCCAAAAAAAAATTATGCAATGTCGCTAGTAGGTGTTCACGGTGACTTATTATTATAGCCGTGTGGTGACGAAAAAGAATACATGTGTCACCACCCCAGCCCAACTTTTCCCCTTGTGGGGGTTGTAAACGGCGACCGAGGGATCTCTCCAGAGGACGGGCGGCAGCACTCTCTGTGAGTTAAACCATGACACCACTACGATTGCTAACCCAGCTGCCAAGCGTGGCTATTATTGGCATTCCCCCCCCCCAAATGATAACGGAAATCATTGTGGGAGGCCCTCGTCCAGGAGTGGACGTCATGTGTCAAGTTATTCAAACTCCAGACACTTTGGTAACATGTAAACAAACAATAAAAAAAAATTACTATCACCTTCAATAGCGACTGCTTGAAGTTAGTAATTTCTTTGACATTTATCCCCTAATACAGCTAGCGCCAACTGTCGTTAGCAAGAGAAACAAGGGCCCTGATAATTCCCCATTGTGTTGCTCAGAGTTCTTGACTGTTCAACGCTTTTCCCTTCACACAGCGTAGTCTGTTTTCTAAGAGGGTGGTTCGTATTAATATGTAGGAATTAATATTTTGTAATAATACTACCCAAAATATAGGCTCCATACCTGACTAGAGGACTGCTATCAACTAAATAACTCGAAGCAAAAATAAAGCGGATCAACTAGTGATTCTTCTTAGGGCTTAGTGGAGTAGAGATTTCTTCTTTTGGCTGAAAGCACAGTAAGCCATATTTTAGTGTAGTTTTTAACTATAGTCGGCGTCACGTATGCAAATTTTGAAATTATTATATAAATATTTTATGAGCAACAGACAATGCATTTAAGGTTACGACAAGATGAAACCTATTTGTTAGCCGTTCATAATACGTGCTGTAGAGCTTATTTTATTTATTTTACATATAACTGTATAATCGAAACGTTGTCACTTCGATTCATGAACAAAAAAAAAACACATCTCTACAAATTGATGACAACGAGCTAAGAAGCAATAGGATGTGCAACGCCGAGATAGATATGTCATCGCCATACATTTAATTGTCAGTCATATCCATTCTAAAAATTGTTCATGGATTTATCAATGTGTCAGAATTTGCTTCTTAGCTGACGCCGACTATAAATAATTTAAGGTATTTAGGAACCTAGTTGTATATTAATGTTTGTACGAACCTGGAAGTAGTTATGATAGAGAACAACGCCATAAACACATCCAACAGATACCAACATCTGGATAGCCAGCCAAACTATAATATTTACCAACTGCGCTTGCCCAAACAGCTCCTTGCCGTTCTTTATACAAAGCATAGATTCGGTAACCATAATTGCTCCGTAAACCCAACATTGTGTGCCAACTCTTTTGCAATTGGGATCTGTCACGTAGATGTAATATTGTCTGCAAAAAAGAAATACGGTACAGTACAAACACAGTACATACATAGTACAGCTTGTTACCATTACCACACGACAATGTGGCATGCTTTGGTGTGGCCCATAGACTTAGAATCCCACCACTACAAGCGAGTGTGGGGAAGAGACTTCATATTAGCCTATCAATTCTACTAGAGTGAAAGAGGCGGGAGAATAAATTTAAAAGCGTGACCACTTTTTTGACAGCTAGAGCAAATATCAACCCATATAAACCCGCATCATTAATCACGAGCACGTATTTTATCTAATTGTAGCAATTTTCTGAAACGGAAAACCGACACAAACATAGATTGAAATTGTTGTTTTCATTAATACCAGCCAATTTGAAAAATCACGTAAATTTTGAGTAAAAATTGAAAATTTTGTTTACACTAGGGATTGACAAAGCTCGATTTTCCAGTTTCGATAGTTTTGGATCGATTGGATTATGGAATTTTGAGCCAGTTTTCTTAAAAACTAGCTTGGAATAGAATTCTAAAAGTAATTATATTTTCATGTTGTAACTAACAACCACATGAGAAATCGAAAAAATTGGTACCGTCTACAACTAGGTACTCGTGTAATCGGAATTTTCCAATACGTTTATTTGACAGATATACGTTCCTCCTTCTATTATGCATATCGCATTCGAAATGACTGACAGAAATAGAAATGTCAACCGGTGAAATAATTAAACGTCAAAAAATAATGATGCGCCTACTCGCTACTTACTGTGTCCTCCCAAAATACTTTCGCACTTTAACGCAGCCCTGGAATAACGATACAGGTTTTGAAGTAGCGAATTTCTGGTCAACGCGACCATACGCGCGCCTTGAAGAAAACTGAATGATCCAATAATTACCAGTTCAGCAACTGTACCTACTATAAAAACATAGTACTTTACATTACACAATCGCATGTCCTTTATTCCTAGGCAGAACTTTTGCAGACATGGCTTCAATAGAGGCTCAGACCAAAACAACTAGGCTTGCAACCCAAAACTGACGATTGGAATAAAATGAGACAATAATACGAAAAATATGCAGGACATTTACTGCCTAGATGAAGTAGATGAAGATAGAAGTACATCCTCCGACCAAAAATAACTAGACTTGGAAATCGCGTACCACCTTCAGTCTCTATTCCACGAAAATGTATGGAAAATGATGTACTTATGGATCCAAACTGCCACTTTTATTACTAACTACTGACAGTTTGGATCTATAAATATGTACCTTGATACGCAGTAAGAGACAGATGTCTTCTGTCTCTTACTCTTTCACTCTTGCATGTTTTTCATATCGTTGTCTCGTTTTATTCTAAACGTCACCTTAGAATTGCAAGTTTAGTTGTTTTTGGTCTGAGAAACATACCTTTTGGTGGAAAAGAGATATACACATAATTAACGTGCTATGTGACTTGAAATTCTAGTTATGTTTGGAATTGGGGGATCAGTTATGTAATGTCTGTTCGCTAGGTCACTTTTAGTCTGACAATAATAAAGGTATCTCTGATAGATGGTCAGCCCATCATAGAAGGGACTAATATTACAAAGCTGAAGAGTTTGTTTGTTTTGAACGCGCTAATCTCAGGAACGACTAGTTTCGAATCGAAAATTTTTTTTTTGTTGAATAGGCCATTTATCGAGGAAGGCTTTATGCTATATAACATCACGCTGCAACAATTAAGAGCGAAGAAACGGACAAAAAACGCGAGTAACACCGCGCGGTACAGCTAGTCTTCCAATAACCGATTTCAAACGCACGACGCATGTACTCGTAAGTATGTAATGTACACATTGTAATGAGAAATTTTCAAACTACAAAAATTGACTATCTAGATGTCGCTAGTACCTACAGAAGTCCTCCTGGACACCTGTCCAGGAGGACTTCTGTCGGTTGTATTTTAGTACAGTTTTTTTTTAATAATTGGGCAAGTTATTCAAATTTCATACTCCTTTATAACATGTAAACAAACGATAAAGAAATTAACTGTCACCTTCAATACTGACTGCTTGAAGTTAGTCATTTCCTTGACTTTTAACCCCCTACTACAGCTAGCGCCATCTGTCATAACTAAGAGAAACAAGGGCACTGAAAATTCCCCATTTCATTCCATATCGTCTAATTTAACACATTTCTTTTAGTCATGTTGTATGTTTCAGACCGTCAGGTTATAGATTTATATTACACATCTTCAGGTAAACTTGTTAAGAACATTTCGTCCCATAGAAAGGATACTATTATTATACAGAGAGTAACCAAATCCTGCAGTGGGAATTGAAGGGCCTATAGAGAAAGCCTTTATTGATAGCACAACATAGAGAAAATTAAGAATATCTTCATATAAAGCAATGAAACTACTTGTCGAATTTCATGGACACTTGCTGTTATCGATATCAATACTAGAGGCAGCCCATCCCTAAAGTAAACAATGAAGGAGGAATTGACTTTTGAAATACTAACCTAAGAACGACGATTACCAGCGACATCAACTTATGACTTTTGTATTATCCAAGTACATACCTACTTGATATTATTCAACGATTATTTATGTCAGCATCACACTACACATCACAATAAATTCACAATAAAACATAAATCATAACATAATATTAGGGTACGGGTGGGTGACATTTAACCTAATTGATTGACAAATAAGCATAGATCATAGAATGGGGATTGTTCATAATTTTCTCAAGATGTCCAATTCGAAAACCATTTCGAGGAATAGCCTTAATCAACCATTATCAAGAATCAGATTTACAAAATCTTCATGGATTGAAATTATTTTCAACTTTTAAGTTAAACTATTATTTGAAGACTATGACGTCATAGCTCAGCCCATAGGAATGTATTCCAAAGCAAAAAAAGTAACTGAAGTGCCAAGTCTGATTGAAGTGTGTCGTGTGACAGCTGTGACAGAAGGGAGTAACAAAACAAACTGCAAATATTTTGAAAACCTACCTATTTTATTCGGTTCTTGTTTAAGTAATATTATATAGGTTGACAGTCACTGTCATTTTATAGATGTGTCAATCATCATATGTCAATCATGTTATTTTTTTCTGGCTACGATGACGGTGTTCTTTCAACGCAATGATGACGTATTTCCGGTCTAAGCTTTAAAAATTAATTAAAATGTAATTAGCCAATTTTATACAAAAATATTCAAATTAGTTTCTTAAAATGGTCTATATTTTCAGAAAATACTGTAAAAACCACCACTTAAAAAATGTGAACAATCCCCATTAGTATGTACAACGTACTACCTATGCACATACTAACTGTACGTAGTATGTACATGCTAATTCCATGGCATAGATTCATTCACTCATTCATCCATAATTGAAACCTAGTTATAACCCTATCTATAAACATAATTTAAACCTAGTCCTTGCACACTTTGTCGCGACAGCAGAGAGAGATAAAGATCAGAGAGATCAGTGCAAAGTAGGGTATTAAATTGTATGTAGGGTATGTTATGTTGTTACAAGATCTTAGGCGATATTCTCGATTCGAAGGGCGGAACTCAAAGACTAACATGTTTTAGAGAAGCAGCTAATCTCGCTTATTAGGTCGTGGTTTTCAGTAGGAAATCATTGTTTGTGTTATGGATTGTATTCTGCTTTCCACTATACCTACTAAGATCTTGAAAACGAGCCTTTGTTTACAAAAAAAACAGGAGGCTTACACAATATGTGTAACGATCCATGAAAATACAGGTAAGTAAACTTACGATAATTTCGCTAATATTAGGAAGGTTAGTAGGTTCCGTCTACGCTCATACATTTAACAGTGATGGGAGAAATTTCTATCGATAAAACGGTCGATAAATATCGTTTTGTTTTTTTTTTAATTAACGCCGGGGTGGTTTTTATGATGTACTCCCTGTATAGAATAACTATTTTGTTTTCTACATAGCGTGAATACTAAAATCCCCATGAATTCTATCGATATCCGATAAACAACCAAGACAACACTATTCTTCACCCATACATTAAAAAATCATACACACATGCGCGTTCTATTTTTGGTCACATTTTCAAACGATGACAGTTCTTCTTGTACATTCCTATTTCGATGGACTCTATGGTATTACCAAAAATTCGATGCGATCGCGTAATGCTCACTTGTACTCATAACTATTAGTCACGCACGACATATAGCTTTTAATTTATTGTTTTGATCTTTACGAAAAAGCCTGCAGCTACCCAATAAAAAAAGAAAGAAAAAACAGAAAATAAAATATTTTTCAACCCTCATTTGATAGGTAGGTACATAACACTTTTCGACTGGAAATGATGTGGTTAAAATATATTAGCCGCTAATGTCACCATCAGCATCCCTAGCAAAGCGCTCCAAGAAAGAAAATGATAAGACATATCAAGCACTGCAATTCGTTGAAACAAGCTGAGTCATACGTTGTGTAACATAACAGCCAATCACACCGCGTATTTGTTCTATGCCGTGTCTTTGTTGACGCGCGTGCTAGGGCTGCAGATCAAATAGGATGTGGCTCAGGCTGGCTGGACAAATCTTTAAAATGGGTCACAATTAAGCAGGTTAATAGGCCACTATTTGTGACGGCTAAACATCCTTACTTCAGAATTTGTGACGCTAGAGACTTAGATAATCGATTGAAAAAGTGCCAGCTTGAAAAACGCGTTTTCGCTGGTCTCTCAATCTGAAATGAAATGAAATAAGTTTATTTATACAAAGCACATTACATTGAACAAAGAACGAAATTGAGGTACCGAGTCCTATCTTGTACATAAAAGAGAAGCAGGAAAAGCAACATAGGATAGGTATATGTAGTTTTGTGTATCTAGTGGCGCGACTGGTACCCACAAAGCGCAGGCTTCGCGTTGTATAAACTAGCACCGGCTCGGGA
>SJJU01010487.1:0-15071 GCA_012932125.1 Conopomorpha cramerella | reverse complement strand
TGTCTATGCGCCTTTCATTAAAACATGATCGATGCGAAATATGCTTTAAAACATCTATTGAGCTCAGTCAAACCCGTGAGGAGTGATAAAGATAAACAGCTCTTTCATAACACGTTTCGGGTCGGTGCGAACGTAGGTTTAGAGTAATCAATGTCACTTTATACCTAAAAGCCTTCAAATTTTTTTTTTGATACAATTAATTTTGCTCGAAAACCCTCAGTACCTCACACCGCGCAACCACCCAATACTCGTCGGTATTTCTGCGAAAACGTTTTCAGTTAGCATTACCTACTGAGTCGTTGTCAACTAGTCGCAAACACATTTCGAACCGACAAAGGCCCTCGTCACCTAGCACGCTGGGAGGAGAGACCTGCTGTGACCACCATTGTACTTGTAAAAAAGAAACTTAAACTATCCAGTGTCAATATAAACTGAGCACGATGATGTATGTAACAAGTACGCGATGGAAGATCAAGTTATGTTAAAGTGTAGCGCTCAGGGTGTCCAGGTTATCTCCAACGTCGATGCCTTGTAGTGATGGTTGCCAATTCAATGCAAATAGACCACCAATGAGGGCCACAGGGTTAGTTGCTACGTTAAAGTTACGAGCGCAATTTTAGTACACTATACTTATTTTGATGTGATGAAACTGTACTTTGTGGTAATTTTATTGTTATTGATAAAAATCGTTAGTTTTGTTACACGTTGCTCGTATTACGTACCTCCATGATGTGGGAATTTTCCTCAGTATTTTAGCATTTCCAACTTCAGAAGCGGCTCGATTGTTGTTTAACTTTAAAATATCAACTAAGTAATACCTGAGGACCTATCAGTATTGTGTATTGATTAGATAGTTAATATTGTATTGTAAGTTATAGGAAATTGTTAAATTTAGCTATAAGGGTATGATGGGACTGGGATATGGTCACCATGTGCACTAAAGTCTCCAAATAAATAAAGATTAAAAAAAAAATTACGTACCTCATCATCAGCCCATTCTTGTCTACTGCTGGGCATGGGCATGGTTTTCGGCTTCTCACATCCAGCTTCTGCCAGGAATACGGATATAAACAGCCTGTCGCTGTGGTTTTGCTATCACATGCTTAACTTAACTTTAACTTGAGCCGGTAGAGGTTACGAAACGTGTCTGTAATTTTTCACTATAGAGAAGCGGCAGTGGCACACTATACACTGTTAATTTCTTACAGACTTGAGTCTCAGCTTACGTACCTATTGTATCTTAATTGGTTGGTAATTCTTCGACAGTTCTTTTTAACAGATTAAAAAAAATATTTATGTATTCGTTAGAGGATTATAAAGGATTTATAAAAATAGTTTTGTGACCACCAGAACTTTCCACTGGGTGAACCGATTTTACGCAATGCAACTCTCGTATGGTGAAGGACAACATCGTGATGAAAAACGCACACCACAAGGCGTGTGATCCCTATAACGGCGATGGGCTCACCTCCTGTCACAATTGTCATAAATACGCATATATTTAGCAAGTGCCTCTGCCTACCTCGCTTTGGGATTAAAAGGCGTGACGTGTATTTCTTTTTATTTATATATTACTAGTGGACTCGTCTTAACTATTAATATGAATATAAAATTAGTATAACCTCCAGGGTGACCTGTGCCCAGCCGTGGATGTCATAAAATATAAACTATCCTATCACTGAAATTGGGCGAAATTACATATAAATGCCAACTTTTGTGAATATCGGTATTATTAACCCCCTTACCAATAAACGCGTTGTCACTTATACAACGTTTATTACAGGTCTACTTGAAATCAGTATTAGACATACAACTGACAAGTTAAGTTGAGCTTTGTGTATCTTCGAAATAGCAATTCCACCATTGTTAGTAAGGCCCTAAGATTACGAATGAGTCGTATTATTGAGTCGTTTCGGTTTATTAATCTTCTCTTGGCAATAACGCCGGGGTGGATGTAATTCGACAATCGATTTGAGAGATCTATCTGTCACTTTGCGAAACAATGTTGCCGGATTTTCAACGATAGAGATGTAATTTCACAATTCGATTATGAAATTACAAATGAACGAATTAAAACTATCAAATGAACAGTGGCGTGCACTGGCTTTCACGACAAGGTAGGCAGTAATCCCCAAGGGTTGACACCTATGTATGTATAGGTAACTTGTCTTTCTGAAACATAAGTACCTACCTATCTATCTATTCAACCACAAAACACAGGACCTTCGTTAGCCTATGTCGTGAGTACAACAGAAAAGGATCTAGCAATAACTCTATCATTAGGTCGGGTAGCCAAAATACTAAGGTAGGCAGTGTCTTTTTGCCTATATGATGTGCACGCCACTGCAAATGAATACATAATCTCCTACCAAATGTCAAATCGTTCGTGGCATTAGTGAACAGTCTATATAGGTTAACCTTATAAGAGATTTATCGCGAAGTTTCCAAAAATTGTGGTATTCCAACACAGTAAATGCATAGGTTACACAAATAAAGTAAAAAGCCGTGATGTGCAGCCGTTTGGTAACGGCGAATAGAATATATGTGTCACCACCAGCCCTAACTATTCCCGTCGTGGGGGTCGTAAGAGGCGACCGAGCGAACTCTCCAGAGGACGGGCTGCAACGCTCTCTGTGACTTAAACCACATCATCACTGCGATCGCTAACCCGCCTGCCAAGCGTTCCGATTATTGACATTTCCCCCTAAATTATCATGGAAATCATTAGGGGAGTCCTTCGTCCAGCAAGTTACTTCAAGAAGTCAAAGTAGAAAGTAAAATAGGAAAAGGAACAATATACAAATAAATTTAATACTGATGATATGAAAAGATGTATGATTGTAGATGAAGCGAAAGGGGTATGTCAGGACCGTGACAAATAGAGATGTGTAGTCTCTGCCTACCCCTCTAGGAGACAGGCTTGAAGTGTATTTTTGTATTTAACGGTACGCCATCAGTGGCGTCCTGGGATCACACCAGTTCTTACTTACAGTAAAAGCCTTAGCCTCTTTGACGTAGTTTTTTGTTAATTTTTTTTTTGCATACATACTAACTAACCTACCTTAGATTACATCACACCTGTCGCTCAGAAGGATATGCATAGACAGTCGATCTCCGCTTGGTATGGTCATATATGTCGCTACATGCCTCCTTCGCTTCTTCCACCATTATTAATATATTAATGCGTGCAATTTCGGATAATTCTTTACTTTGCTTTTCCAAATCATGCCGCTTATCGTTCTTACCAACAAACGCGTTTACACAAAGGTTAAACTCAACAAATAACAAAAAAAGTGAAATGGAAACAATATGCATACAAATCAATGTGAGACACAATTTTTTTTCAATCAGAGAACAAGTTACCACCAAATTTTGTCAAATAATTGGTAGTTGATGTTTATTTTTATATAAAATAAAACTTAATAAAGAAATCCAGATACAATAGGGTTCAAATCAAAATTCAAAAACCAACGAAACAGTTAACTGTATTTGACACACAGCGCCTAATCGGCGAATCCGCAACACTAAAACAGTTCAGTGATTCAATAAGATTCAATTACAAAGAGTTATGTTCATCGTAAAACCAATACCTCTTCCGTAGAAGTAGGCGCTTGTGCTGTTTAATGCGGACAGTAATTTGATACCGAGCTTTAAATAAAGGTGATTTCACCACGAACAACCAATGTAACGATCGCAGTATAGAGTTACAGATCGATGCATCGAAATGTTTGTGTCTGACTTCAAATCTGGAGGCTTTTACGTCTTAATATCTCGGCCGGAGCGGTATGAGTCATCGCCAAATATTAAAAAGAAAACGATTGACTGAATTACTGACGGATATGTCAATGTACAGATCTATTTGAAATAAACTTCCTTTTAAAAGCTTTTTTTTTTATCTATGTAAGCACTACGAATTTCAGTTGGAAAGTCCGTTTATAAAAATACTGTTATTGTATTGAAATGAAGTATAAGTACACACTTGTTTAACAAATAATATTTGCTAAGGAATTTTCTATAGCAGTTTTGTACATATCTGACATTGTGCATGTAGAAAAATTGTTGCGATGCGTTAAGACAAAACGTTCGCATGGCATGTTTCTTACGGGCACAAAATTTTGCCTTCATTTTTATGGAGATAACAGCCTGGTAGGGAAATTACTCGCCGAAGTCTGTGTTTCTCAGCAGTATAGTCTGGGCATCTTCATGTCACTGATGAACATGCGTGCTCCATAGCAGACCACGTCGGTGCTTAGCATCAAGCAGAATGGAGTTCGAACGCATGTTTATTTGGAACTTTTGTGAATTTGGGCGTCAGACTATTTATTTATATAATGTATGCCAAGTCAAACAAGACACGGTAGAACAAGTTAGCGGTAGTAAATAGGCAAGCGGTACAAGTTACGTAGTCAAAGCGAATACTAAATGGCCATAACGTAACATTGCAATACTGTTTATGTTAATAAGTTAACAACAAACGGCTGTGAAGTGTCTAAAACTAGCTTTTCTACACAATCTCTTGCCAGTTTCGACGTCTACATGAAAATTACATTAATATCAATTTATACTGTCCTACCATTGATTTAGTGAAGCTACTGACTTTGTGGCGTGCAGATGGAGAGAACTATGTACATACGTTCGGCTAAAAAAGCGGTCTATCAGTGTTGATGACACTTTCTGTGTCACTAAAACATCAATAAGGCAGAGATGTTATATTGTGACAAGTGAACAATGAACCTTAATGTCTAATGACATTCAAATGAGTTTCGTAGACCAGATTCTTGGCCGACTGTACAGCAGTCCATGAACATGGCTGATGATGGTAAATGGCTTTGAGAAAACTACTAAGATCTAAAACAAAAGTAGGTATGTTTAAAATACTCTAAAGTATATATCATTTATTGGAAACATGATGTCTCCCAGGACACCAAGTCTAGACTCTAGTAGTTGCATCGCTCTGCCATCTCAAAGACAAATGACGACCATCACTGTTAACAATGACCACTGTGAGTGAGTAAGGCAATGGGGGCAATGAAGCCAGAAATGCAGATTGTTTGACCCTGTGATGCCAGAACGATACAACAATGTGAGTGGAGTAGACTTGGCAACCAAACTCCGTACTATGAGAGCTTGAAGTAATATAGTTCTCGCTGTGTGACAGGGATAGTGCTAGACGAGTGGTGTAACACTGTCACTGTTACACAACGAAAACAATATTACTTTAAGGTCTCATGGTATGGAGCTAGGACACTTTCTCGCTTGATTATTACATTCATTAAAACATTAATTGCACTGGTGACAGAGGTTATTTAGCTCCCTTTCATACATAAAACACAGCTTAAGCCGCCGTTTAAGATGTGTGAAGGCGAAGGCACTGCAACAAGGAAAAGAAGAATGGAAGGTAGTTTTTACAAATAAACACTATAATTTCAATCGAGAGGACGGATAAAAATTGTCGTCGACATGGAAACCAGTGCTAAACAAAATTAAATCCCGCGCGGAAAAAAGATCGCCTTGTACAGCCGATGTCATCAGTGTTGTGTGTGTGCCGAAATACTGACTCTTTGAGGGTAGTTACGGATTCGTATCAGACCAGTGAACGTCGCAGCCGCCGCAATCCAGTTCACTCGTGACCACGACACATACAACTGCGTCGAAACGTCGAGTAAAATAAGCTCAAGCTTGGCTTTGATTATATTCGCGCCTATATGTATATGCGGTGAACACAAGAATAGAAGGTCCAGCACGTCAATAGTATAGCTACCGTTATTAATTATTCGACGTTGATTTTGATTCGAACTTGATTTTTACCTCATGAAAATTCAATTTTGAATAGCCGTACTACTTACGAGAAGAAATAAAAGAAATGTTCTAACCGTAATGTTTGTGAGTCATCGATTTATGCTTTTGAGTTTAGAACTATAAATTAACACGTTTGTGAACTTCAAATGTATACCTATACCCACCTAAATCTGTGAACAGTAAAATATTTAATGGGTCACCATGAAGAACCTAATAAAGATGTCTTTAATGGAGGTGCTAATAAACTTAGGTCAAAAGTCGAAATAGTAAAGATATTTATAAAGCAATTAAAAATGCAAAATGGATATTACCCGAGTATTATATCCATTAGGGGAAGCACACTATGGTCCGAACAACCGGGTAGGAAATTTCAGTAGATACAAATACAGTATCTCCAATACACTCTCGCCTTCTAATCCCAAAGAAGAGTATACAGAGGCACTTTCTAAGCAAGCCCACACGCAAACATAGTTAACCCAACGAGACAGGTGAGGAGTAATGAGGTAATGAGGAGTTTTCTAAAAAAATCTATATGTCAAGAATAGTTGAAAATGAAAGAGATGCAACTATGTACTTTATTCTTTGATCGTTCGTTTTCGGACTCCTCTCTGATTTTTTTTTAAAGAAAACTCCTCATTAGGTATATAGCGTAGCATGTAAGGTTTTAGGTGTATTCCTATTTCAAATTTCCATTGCGAATTGCTAGGTATAGCCGCAGCAAAAATAATGTTAATGGACATTGTGGAATCCATCCATTCTTTCTGAATGCCTTCCTTCACTGACCGTAGCATAGCAGTAAAACTATCTACAAGAAGACTTCGAGAGAGAAATTGGTAAATTATTGTGGCTGTGTGAAGATTTGGCATCTTACAATTCAAGATTGTAAGATGCCAAAATATGACCCTGAAAATGTGGTAGACCCAAGAAACACTTGACATGAAAAAATCGGTATTTTGCTTGTGGGCAAAATGTAGGGCGTTCGATCGACTTGTGCAGTTTTTTTTCGAAGTACAACTTGGGTGGTTTTAATTAGCATACCAACTTAAAATCAACAGCGACTCTGTGTTAAAAAAAACAACCCACGGCATTTGATATGCGACAAAGAACCTATTCTACAATATCGAAACGTCAACATCGTTAGTATACCGAACAATATTTGTCACGATATTTTTTTTAAATGCTTAATTTACAACTATATTATACCAATTATAATATTATACCAACGAGACAGGTACATACTATTATCTGGTTATTCCATGCTGTTCTGGGATCTAGAATGCAAATAGAATGCATCAGTTGACTTTTCCCTAGCATGCCGTAGGAGCCGACCTTGGTTATCTGGAGATTCAGATTTATTAGGCTATGAGCAAGCAACATGTAACTGAGGGCCCATGCTAACTAAATAATAATAATAAAATATTTATTCCAAAAAGAATTCTTACATATGTAAGTCATACTAAAATTTGTGTATAAAATAGTTGTTACATAGAAATAACGACTTCCTACTCCCTAAAAAAGGGCTAAAGCCCTGTTGTCTTAGGATAAGAAGTCAACTCTGTCAACTCTCTTGCTATGTTAAAATTCCACCAAAATTATTTACTTCTGGATCTAAACTATCACTTTTACAACTATAATGAGAATTTGGATCCAACTATACCCTATTACACTACAGCCGGCAGCAGGTGACGGCGAATAGAATACAATGTGTCACCACACCAGCACAACTTTCTTTTTTCTGTTTTGGAGGGTAATAGGAGGCGACAAAGGGAACTCTCCAGAGGACGGGCAGCAGCGTTCTCTGCTACTTAAACCACAACACCACTGCGATCGCCAACACGCCTACTAAGCGTGGCGATTATTGGCATTTTGCCCAATTGATCACAGTAAGGCACAGAAGATGTTGACTTTCATATTGTCGTCACATTTTATTAGGTATAGTTCGTGCATTTCATGAATGCGCGCGGGCCATAGTTGTGTGAGAAGTATATGGACACGCGAGTTGACAGTTCAAACGAACAAAACTGCCACACACACATCTAAGGCCCGCGCGCATTCATGAAATGCACGAACTATACGTCAGTTTTAGATTTTGGTCTGAGGGTAGATACTTACGACACCGACGATGCATACAGCAAAAACTCACGCCTTGGTTGGTCAACGTGTTGTTTGGCTTCAAAAACTTTTTGTTGTAACAAAATGAAGAAAAAAAACAACAAACAAACTGTGCCGCTACATGTCGAAACAAGTCAAGGAGGAAGCGTGATCGTCCTTGGCTGGTTTCACTCACTGTTATGACTCGTTTGTCTTTAATAGTTGACTTATCGACATGATTTGATTGATGTAGTATAGGTACTTGCCTACATACCATCCATCGACCGACCTGGGGGTCAATTCTACTTTTGCAATAGTAGCTCGATTGCAACATTATTTTGTTGTTGTAGAATTTCAACGCTTCTTTTGCTTACTTTATTCAACACTGGCAATGCTGATACTAAATTTTCTTTATGCATGTATGCATTAACCTTTCTCTAGAAACCAAAATCACACCAAAAACAACTAGACTTGCAATCCAAAACTGACGTACCTATACAGGGTGGCTCATTCAAATCGGTCAGTATGGGAAAGTCTGAAACTATAAGACATACGGAGATTCGTTCTTAGGAACCATGTCACCGATTTTTATAAAAAGACAAACTGCATTCATACTTTATTTGAAAAAGACTGTATTCAGCTCGGGAATCGAACCCGGTCACTTTGAAAAAATAAACATGCACTTTTCACTAATTCTTTTTAAATATCTATTGTGTAGGTCTTAAGCTGTAAATGTCTTTATGAAACATGACATGACGTTGAAAATGAATAAAATGCATTGTTTTGACATACTTTAATTTATCAGGTACCATAATCACCCGCAATTTGAAGACCTTCAGTCTGTACTGCGCAGGAAACACAGAGACCGGCAAGTCATTCCACATCCTGGCGGTTCGCACTATGAAAGTAGACGCAAACCGTTTGGTTCGCGTAAATGGTAAATCCACCTGGAATGGATGACGTTTTGTCGTTCTCCTGGTTGTCCAGTGTCCTATTGTAAAACGCGATGGGGATATTAGGTTGTGCTACTCTGTAGCACACTTTCCAAAATGCACCCTATAGAAGACAGATAGACTTGCAACTTTGCGGCGATGTTCTAGGCTTTGTAGCCGAGCATCAAACAGCTTGTCATCACCTTTGAGTCTTCTAGCACGCCTCTCAATTGCCTCCAGAGCCTCAAGCTGGTATTTTGCTGATCCATCCCAAAGATGAGAGCAGTATTCCATACACGATCGAACATGTGCTTGGTACAGTGTGAGCAACTGTTCAGGTGTGAAATACCGTCGCACATTCATATGTGTGTATTTTAACAAAAATAGTAGATTATGAGATTTCTTTAGCAATACCAATGTGATCATCCTTTAATTGTACATAATTAATGGTGGAATCAAACGTCTGTGGTCCAGTTCATCGGATACTTGACTTGTAACGCGTGGTCGCGGGTTCGATTCCGGCTACTGGACGTGTACCAATGGGACTCTTTTTCAGAACCTATGTACGCAACGCAACGCTTGTACGGTGAACGACAACATCGTGATGATACCCGCACAAACCGTGGGCATTTGCTTTAGCAAGTGCCTCTGCATACCCCGCATTGGGATTAAAAGGCGTGAAGTGTATAATAATAATAGTGGAATTGATCCTCTTGTATGTAGTTATGTGTGAGTCGGGTAGAGTAATTATCATGTCGTCTCTTTCAATCAAGATACATAACAAAGTAGCCATAGGTATTACTACCTATTAACTACAATGTCGAGTGCCTGTAACGTACATAGTTGCCTGATGTCTTAACTTACTATATGAAGACA
The DNA here is from genome assembly GCA_012932125.1 of Conopomorpha cramerella. NCBI lineage: Eukaryota > Metazoa > Arthropoda > Insecta > Lepidoptera > Gracillariidae > Conopomorpha > Conopomorpha cramerella. Next base: position 5,373 of record SJJU01010487.1, on the reverse strand, counting down.
TAGGCTCGGGTCCAATTAAGTTAAGCTTTTACAGTTAAGTACTGCATGAGCGAAACGTTACAAGCATTTAAAAAAAGTTTGCGTTTTAGTTTAGTAGTTTAGTATAGTTTTAGGGCCTTACCAATAATGTCGGAATTGCTATTTCGAAGATACACAAAGCTCAACTTAACTTGTCAGTTGTATTTCAAATACGGAATAACCAGTTCAAATAGACCTGTAATAACAGTTGTGTAAGTGAAAACGCGTTTATTGGTAAGGGGGTTATAGTTTAGCGTTTTTGTATTTTCATATAGTTCGATATTTTATCAACGAAAGCTTCGAACTTGCATAGTAAAGCACGTCGTTTGGAAACAACTTGCAAACATCTATCACCACTTGCATGACACTGTATTCGTTCTATGGTAAGGTATAAAGGTTCAGGAGTAAGTCGTTCGGTTTACCAATAATAGCTAGACAAGCAAAACCAATGAATTACAAATGGAACCTGGGTTCTCTTGCGCAAGTAGGTTAGGCAACTGGGATACGCGTTAGACAGAAGAAGAATCAGATTGTAGAGAGAAGATTGTACCGTCCGCCAAAAAATCTAGTCTACCACCTTAAATTTGAAACTCATATCAATGTCATAAGACATTAAGGTTCATTGTTTACTTGTTACAATATAACAACCCCACCTTATGGATTTTTAAGTCACACAGGAAATGTCATGAAAATTGGTAGACACTTTCTAGGCTGACTGTACATAAGCAACTGAAGATTCACTCAATTAACACGTTCATTTCGGATCCCATTTTGTATTGCCATCGATTAATGCTGTATGGGGCTGATTGCAACTGTTGATAAACTTTGTTGTATCAGATGCAGAAGACCTGTTCTACCTTGGAAATAAAAAGATTCTCTTGATTTTATTTAATGTCCCGTAAATCAGCATGAACGGCGTCTCTCTATTTTCAGAAGTTCTGTCTTAACACTTTCGGGGACAAATCACCGACGTGATAACAATAAAATGTCTACTGTCTTAATTTGAGTGTCCAAATCGTGACATTCTTCTGTTCTCCTATTTTAATTTTGCACTGTCTTTGACAGATGTTGAGTTTAGACATTAGCACTGCCAGAGTATGTTGACTATCTTTTTATATGAATACTGTGTTTCCTGTGCAGGATAGTTTGGTTCAAGTCACGGGTAAATAGCACTTTCGCAAATAATTCAAGATTATCATCATCAATCCATACTTGTCCACTGCTGGACATAGGCCTATCCAATTGCACGCCACTGTGATTTGTTTTCGGCTTCTCGCATCCAGCTTCTGCTAGCCATCTTGAGTATATCATTAATCCACCTTGCCTGAGGGCATCCTACACTCCGTTTGCTGAGACGCGGTCTCCACTCGAGAACTCGTTTTGAGAGATTAAAATTAGCCAATTCGGTCCAGCCGTTCTCGAGTTCTAGCGAGACTAGCGAACAGCAATTCATTTATATATATCGCACAGTTAGAACCAAAGTGACACAAAACAAAATTTTCAATTTTATGAAATTTAACCTTAACATAAAAGATACAAAACTTTAATTACAAAATCGGCATGTTTCGTATTGGGTCCTTTTCATTCTAACTATGCGATATGTAGATTGTAGATTAACCACCGAACAAAATATCTAAACAACTTATACTAGAAGTACGAGACTTAAATCGTATCAACAAAACATCATGACTAATAATGATTGGCAAACAAATTGCCACTCCTCGAATCCAACCACTGTTTATTGCTGCAAGGAAAAAAAACAAGAAGTTTCAAAAACTTCATCACTATGGCAATCAATCTTTGCGAAGCGGTGTCGAATGATATACGACTATGTTGCATTAGCATTTTTATCTATGTACATAAGTACCTCTATAAAACGCAAATATTTCTCACTCAGTCACTTATATACCTCATCATTGGCTAGCCGGAATCAGTAAAGCTATATAAGCTTTTTTTTTAGACTTGATGTCCTAATTGTAGATTGGGACCCACCAAAGATTCATATATAGTACCTACTGTTTGATTGTGTAGCTCATTTTTTTTCTTTGATTTATGTCAAACGAAAATATATACGTCGTAAACTGTTCAGATATTTTAGCTAAATCATCATTCTGATCCGAAGCATACTGGTCCTTGGGGCCGGATCGAAATGATAGAAGATTTTTCTGAATGTGAGCATGAGATATGTCTGTAAAAATGTTTAAGTGTGTGTGTAAATAAATAAATAAAGAATAAACATAAATTAAGGCTTTAGCAAGTGCCTCTGCCTACCCCGCTTTGGAATTAAAAGGTGTAAGTGTATTAAAATGTATTTGATTAATAAATGATTCCTGTTGGTAGCCTGTCATGAAAATAAATGCACATCGCGATCAAATACGTAGATAGATGAACAACCCAGACGAACACAACTACTTCTGTTCATCCTTAGAGCAAAACATCGGAGTCGGGAATCGATCCCGAGACCGTTGTCTCAGAGGCAGATGCCCTGACCACGCTAGACCATCCCAATCGTTGATCTACCCAGTTGATGGCTACTTTGGCTAATTTAAATGTGCGCCTCAATAAAAAATAATATAGTCATGTGTAAAAATCATATACCGTCATAATTGTGTAATCTATATTTCGTTAAAAATCTAGATATTTCCACAGTTAAACAGTTGAATCACACAATGACCCACCAGTATAAGGAAAAACCAAAGCTATAGGTACCCGACAAATGTAGGTACCAACATTTGTGTAAAAAAAATTACAGATATGGAATTCCTTTCGTATTCGTTTTTTTATCAACCAATCGCAAAATTGAAATATTTATTGCAATGCGTGAATGTAAAACAAGAGATTCGGCGGCGGTGTAGGTATATTTTTTTCTTTACTTTGGTCGTTTTTTTATTCATTCTTATTTAGATTTATTTATTATAATTAATAAAAGACGGGTCCCCGATTTTAGATTTCTTGTGTGTGTGCCAGTGTGCGTGTTTTTTTTCTTCGTTTTTAATACGGCCTTTGTCACCGCACAAAACACAGTGCAATTTTGTAGGTATGTACAGTGCGACAATGGTATTTAGGCGTCTGGTTCAAAAGTTTCGCACCTAATTTAAACCAATCGAGTATTGTTCTCACATGCCATGCTGCATATTATCACAATACAAGCATAAACAAAGCATTTTAAACAAATCAATAAAGGGAGAATAGAGAATTGACAAGAAATCCCGTTAGATAAATCGGAACTCACGCGCCAAAAGATGCTTGTCGCACTCTTTGAATGTTTTAGTTACAAAAATAAAGCAAAAATTAGCAAAAGCATCCGAAGATTTAGTAGTTGTGTTATTCAACTACCTGTGTAGAGGAATCTCAGATGGAATTCGGTGGCATATTGCTGATCGAAAATTATTATTTATGGTTTGTTTTGAAATTCGGCATCGAAATATTCAATGTCTTTTTGTGACAATGTTTTATTCGTTCATTTGTTTATTGTTACTATAGTATTGTTTTTGTTTATGTTTCTGAACAACATATTATTTATTCCGAATAGCCCAGCGTGTGACCATCATCCTGCCTGATGTTAAGCCTAGCGATGTGTTGTACCTACTATGGAGCACACTTGTCCAATAAGTACCTAATTACCCGTGGCTAGAAGATCTCCAGTATATACCGCGCAGGAAACACAGACTCCGGCAAGTCATTCCACATGTTGACGGTTCGCATTACGAAAGTAGACGCAAACTATTTGGTTCGTTCGCGTAAATGTAATGTCCATCTGGCATGAATGACGTATTGCTGTTCTCCTGGTTGACCTATCGTATCCTATTTGATGTTATGCTGCGATGTGGTCTACTGTAGACCAGACATGCGTAATGGGTACCTGTGTCATGAAAATACTCAGAAAATACCTCACCGGAATCACAGACTCCGGCAATTCATTCTACAATCTGGCGGTTCGCACTATAAAAGTAGCATTTTAAAGTTCGGTTAGTGCGCTGCTGCTGAAGCTGGATGCGAAAAGCCGAAAACAAATCACAGTAGCGTGCAATTTGAGAGGCCTATATCCAGCAGTGGACAAATATTGGTTAATGATGACGATGATCGCGCAAGTGCAATACATCTGGTACGGATGACGCTTCTTCTTTCTGGTTGTCCAAAAGTAAAAGTGCGAAAACGAGCATCTGACATCTTATCTCTTCAGGTTTTGGAAAAAAAAAATTGGGCCTATTACCGTAACTAAGCAAGAAAATGTCAAGTGTCTTGAAGCATCAACCATCATAGGATTACGAGAATAGTTCTAAAAGCAGGCAAGTAGTTTTTTTTTGTTATCACTATGAGCAAGAGTTTGACCACCATCCTGCCTGATGTTAAACAGCGATATGGTCTACGATGGAGCACACTTATTCATTAGGTACCTATACACCCGCGACTTGAAGACCTTCAGACTGTACTGCGCAGGAAACACAGACTCCGGCAAGTCATTCCACATCCTGGCGGTTCGCACTATGAAAGTAGACGCAAAACGTTTGGTTCGCGTAAATGGTAAATCCACCTGGTATGGATGACGTTTTGCCGTTCTCCTGGTTGTCCTATTGTAAAAACGCGATGAGAGCTGAAAAATGTACGCCTGACTTATAAGCTAGATGCAGCTACATCCTATAAAGGCGATATCACATGAGTCAAACGCATTCTTTCAAAGGCCGGAGTATAAGGCACGCGGACGTCGATATTACTATAACATTTTCGTTGGTTTTTATAGTCTTTGTAAAGTCATAGTTACATGTAAAACACTCTAAAAATAATGCCCTCATCAGTGTATAGAGGCGGCGCACAGAGCCTGTCGATTTCGATATTGACGGTGACGCAATTCTGTATATAAAATTAACGGGCGCTGTAAACGAATATCAACCTTACGTCTCGCGGCGTTAAGTTGGAATTCATCCGGCAGCGGCATTTGAAAGAGGTCCGTTGACAACAGAGATGTATTTGGGTGTTCTTTTTTTGAATTTGGACGCAGCAAAGGGCATTCTCATGGCGTCTCGGTGGGAACTTTCGAGTCGACCGGCCGGTGCTTGAAATTCGGACCGAACGATACGGTGGTGGTTGGGAACTTGTTGTTTGTTTGTTGTGTGTATGTGTGTGTTATTTTTAGTACTTGAACACAAACATTCATATCGTAATTAATATACACACATCAAAAGTGTCTAGGGATCAAGTACATTTTAGAAGATTGCAATCAAGAATATATGTTACAAAAACTGAATTCATTCATAATTTATTCAAAATGTGGTGATAAGTCATTGATACAGGCATGGGGAATTAGGTAGGAGACCAATCCAGAAGATTAGATTTGATTTAAATAAATAATTTTTT
>SJJU01010485.1:0-11750 GCA_012932125.1 Conopomorpha cramerella | reverse complement strand
TATTTTCCACGATAGCGATCAAGATCCGAACAAGGTAATAGGGCGTCGCTAAGTCGAGTGCCCGCTCCAGTGAGTTTTGTTTTGAGTATTTTCTTTCTAGTCGAGGACGAGTCCGTGTCGCGCCGCGCTGATTTGAATGTGAAAAGTTACAGAAACATTTGCCGCTTGCTGTTTAATTTCCTCCTGTCTCTCGGTTTCCACTGCAACGTGTTTTTGTTTGTCGCTTTTGTTCCAGTTTTATTTTTTCGTAGAGCTTCCGTGTACCTACTTACATACTGAATTGCAATTACAGGCTGAAATGAGGGTATTCCCAGGAGGGCGATTTGGATATAGCTATATACCTTTTTGAGCCGATGTCTACTGTTGTAGACCCTATTAAGTGTATATCGGCAGGGTCAATGCCCTAAAACATACAAAAAGTCAACTGACATCTTTACACAAAAAGTACAATCTGCTAGCCTAATCAGCCGATCGTGTGTCTATGATAAGGTCGTTTTTTTGTTTTTTTAAGCCATTGACACCTGCTGCTGCTTGACTTAAGCATATTTTTTTTAAATGAAAATACTAACTTGTTTAAATGGTCTTTAATATCCACAAAAGCAAAACATAAACAAAAATAAAATAAAAAAACAACCTATAAATCCTAAAGAAGTTTTTAATTATTTATTAAAAAAAACAAAGCGTATTTCCAAATCACTACATAGTTTATAGCAAAACTGCCTATCGCTTTCTGTCCCCATGTCTTATCTGTATGCTTTTATCTCTAAAACTACGCAACAGATTTTAAAACGATTTCTTTCATATAGTAATAATATTCCTCAGGACCTGTACACAACATGAGATAGAACCCTCAAAACTAACCCTTTACGAAGAATTTCCATTGAAATGTTAAGATTACTCTTACGGGAATACTGTACACATTCTGCTATGAAAGCTCTCGCCGCCATCAAAGCCTTAAAACCCCCTTTATCCTGGTAGCAGCGAGATAAACCAATTACAGCAGAATAGATTCCATCCCGTCCTCAAAACCTGAGTAGAAATGCGAAGCCGTACAGCTTCAGAGGAGCTCTTTGAGCGATACTAATAAGTCTCCCAACGTTGTCGCACCAGCTATTTCACGCGCGACTGCCTTCACAATCTCGACATTACAATAACACAACCCATTATAAACCTTACCGTCATTACAACAACAATCGTTTTTAATTAAACCCACGGCTAGGCCGATTCGAAAGGAACCTCTTGAAGGGAATAGGAAAAAAAAATACACCAGTTTTCTTTTTTTAAAGTTTTACGTCTTTATTTGGTATACGAGTCCAATAGACACAATGGCGATGAATTAACTGACATCTGTACAGTCATAAAAAAAACTTAATATTAATAAAATGTATAATATCGATACACATCAATGTATAATAATGTTGGCACCAAAATGAGACGCTCTAGTGACGTCACGACGGACGCTCCACGAACACTGGACACGAGCTAAAGTACAAAGCTAATTTTACTGTCCATATACTTAGTTATTCTGTACTGATGATATTGTTGTCTCAGAAGCATAGTCTATTTTGGCCACAGCGAGTGAACCGTGTCAATATACATACATATCTACAGGAGATGCGAGGATCGCGGGGCGTTCTAGGAGGAGTCGTTGTTTGCTCAAAGTATTTAGTAGTTGAGAAAGTTTTGAAATGTTATCTAACAGGGGGGAAGAACTACCAAGCTATCTAGCCACCACAAGCGCAAAAATTTCAGTGAGATTAGGAGGAACGCCATTGCGAGGTCGAAGATGCTAAAAGATTCGAAGCTTTCGATTTGTTTTTACCTAAAAAAGATTTGTGTGGTGGTGCAGGTTCTAAACAAGGTCTAACTACTCGAAACAAATTCCGTTTGGACGGATCAGTACGACGCCGTTTCAATGGCGCACATCAGGTACGTGAAAAATTAATAAATTCTTCATCTTTAATAATTTTTTTTTTATTTTCTCTACGGAACTCGTTAATTGACGCGACAATCCTCGCCCTGTACAAAAATACGTATACTATACCTAAACTATGTTGATTATTACAATGTGATTTACCTTTCACTAGTTGCAAGGTTATAGGAGAACTATCTAGGTTAGTACAGTGGGAGACACCCAGCGAAGACGTTCTGCAGCTAACAGCCCCGCGTCGTCCGCGACTCCAATTATTTTTGGAAGTATAATGTCTTACAGTTTAAGTACGTTTAACGAAAAAAAATTACTAAAGTTTTAATAGTAACAGTACAACATTAAATATGAGGTAAAAATATGAAATGCTTACGTCCGTTAGTACAGAAGAATATAATTATCGGTTCGATTGTTGCAAAAATTTAATTCAATAGCAAATTTTGTATCTCCACATAGAAAAGTAGTCCGATCTAAACATGGACTGTCTAAAATTGACATCGAAATTTACATTTTTTTAAGCTATGATACATAGTCGTTGAAGATTTATACGATATCTGACATCTATATAAAATATATACCTAGCGATTTTGCTTGATTCGCCTCAGTATCATGTATTGAAATGTAACAGTCGTTTACGAACAAATCAAACGTTATATTTCAACACTTTACCGAGTTCACACTTATAAATATCATTATATTAATACTCGATATCCTTAAAACGTTTATTTCTACACATATCTATTCGATTGGTGTTTAAATTGCACTAAATTTTCAATTATTACTTAACAAAAACGGAAAACAACCGATCAATATTCTCAATATACGAATATAAGTAAAATCTATTTCAATATATTTAACAATTTGGCACATTCACTTCCTGTTATAAAATTCTTTATTCTCAACGAAGGAATTAAGGTGGGAAACAATAAGAACGCAAGGGAAGATTAGAAGGTCAACGAAATCATAAAGGAAAGAGACGAGAATAATGAAACAAACAATACAGTTGAGAGAGAGAGAGTTATGGTAACAGATTAACAGTAACTTTAGGCCTAAGAATAGGGTTGAGTATAATAATACATGGACGATTGTGTTACAACTAGTCCTCCTACAGTCTACGCTAAGAAACATGAGAGGTCGCCTCGTTGAGGCTTAGGACATTACAGCACAGCTCTTTCAAATACCGTACAAGTATCAAAACTACATCATCTTCAAACATTTTCATAACATGTTTGCGACTGACACAATATACATTTTGAATTTAAAATTGCTTCTTCAATCATTATTGCAACGTATTGTTCTTCGAGGTGGTTTTCCACTGATTTATCATTATCCGTTTTCGTGCAATTTTAATTAATTTGTTATTTTTCAAAACTTACAAAACACTCTTTTCATTTTTCTAGCAAATTATCGCATTCGATTAACAGTCTCTCATGATTTTCCAGTTGAAAATCTTTCCTTCTATTTACACACATCTTTCGTGAAACTTCACAAATATTCCCCAACCATTTGTAATGGATTACTGAACTTTTTCATTCTATTCTCAGTTTTATTACTGAAACTATACGGACCATTTTGTATTATCACACCAACTGGATGACCACAATAATATTTCTCTTACTGAATTTTACCCTCAGGGTCAAGATCCTTTACCAAAACAGTTGAATTTTAATTAATTATAAAAAAGTATGACAACTGGTTGAATACAGTTCTTGTTAGTACAGTCAGTGGTTGATTTATTCATAATTGAGCTATTTGTAATAATAATTCTTTTAACACAGGTGCTTTAATCAAACACTGTTCTTTTTCTGTAGTTACCATCTCAAAGGACAAAACACCAACTTCCAGTTCCATCTTAAGTTAGCTCATAATCATGAATCATTTGTTCGTTCTTTTACCACTTCCCAGAACTAACGCTCCAACATACCAAAATCTTAGATGACAAAACACTACGAGTAAATGGCAACCCAGAAGACTACCACAACATGAGTAAGGTCGCACGTAGTGGCCACGATTGATTTGATTCAAGATTTCAACTTAGCTCATAATCATGATTTGTTAGATGTTTTACCTTACAGAACAAAACACCAAATGGCCACACGAATATTTCCAACACTGGGAACACAGTACAGCATACGATGTACCAGGAGCAGTTCTCTCTGTGACGACGTAAAATGTAATCATGGGCCATTTGATAGGTCTTTTCCCACTTCAAAGCTGTAATAACATTCCAGCATACCAAAAACTTAGAGGGCAAATAACCAAACGGCAACTGCCAAGACTCCAAGGACATTAGTGACAGCACACGATGTGCGAGGCGCGGTGTTCTGTGTGACGATGTGTCGGGAGGGCGCGGGAGTGCGCGGGGGCGAGGCGCGGGGCGAGCGCGGGGGGAACACCGCCACCGCGCCGCCCGACGATGTGGTTGCTACACACCATACCTGTGAGAGAACGGTCATGTTGTTGAATGATGTATGTTATCCTAGTACGTACCAGCCACGTTGTGCGTTCGAATTTGGTTGGCCTATTGAGATCGGTACTTCTCATCATCATCATCATCATCATCAGCCCATATTTGTCCACTGCTGGACATAGGCCTTCGGTACTTTTCATACTGGAGCTAAAACTATGAAGACAGGTAGGTAGTAATAGATGGCCGAGATGGAAAGATATCACTCCAGTAACTGTCAGAGAACTTACTTCTAGAATGATAGTCGTGGCTCCATCTCGTCTCATATGATGCTTAACTGAGGTGAGTTGGGTCTTCGTAATGTATCTATGTAGATCAGTACAATATCGGTCTCTGTCACCCACAGCATAGAGTCAGCTTGTTCGGTTGACCATGTGTTAAATATTCCTGGATCTTTTTTACATTAAATAGTAGATACATTGGAGTGTAGGACGCCCTCAGGCAAGGTGGACTGATGATATACGCAAGATGGCTGGCAGAAGCTGGATGCGAGAAGCCGAAAACAGATCACAGTGACGTGCAATTGGAGAGGCCTATGTCCAGCAGTGGACAAGTATGGGCTGATGATGATGATGATGATGAGTAAATACATTACCTCATCAGGCTCGTTAACATGTAGCACAGTCCTCCAGCAGTGCTGAGCCACGTTGGGTACCAGGGCGGCAGGAATCACAGCACCTCTCCCGGCGCCGCGCAGCCACACGGCGCGGGCTCCACGGCCGCACACTCCACACTCTAGCCTCCAACCAGAGCTCACTGAACGAGATGATACTGCTACTGCTGTTGCACCGCCTGCAGGACAGAAGACTTTACAGACTAAAAGTCATTTGTAGGCTGAAAGCTCAAGCTTTATTATGTCAACCCTTTGACACACATTGCAGGACATAGGCCTCCCCAAAGGCGCGCCATAAGGATCGTTCTTTATCCGGCCAACGCATGCCTGCCGTCTTAACCAGATCGTTGGACCACCTTGGAGTTACAGCTTCGGAGGACGTTCAGATATCATAATCAGGTCCTACGGGCTACATCATGTGACCTGCAAATTGGCATTTGAAGCTTAGATGGTGGATTGAGTCTTAAATCTATACGGTGGATTGCACACCTTACACTCTCTAGTCATCTGCCAGAGATGGCACTGCTACTGCATTTGCACGATAAAAGGCTTTACATACAAGGTTTCTTCTGGTCTGAAAATTTAAGCTTTCACGGGAAAATGTTATGGGGTACAGCACCCTGCAGCCAAGCCATTGACCGCACATTGCAAATTCTTAGGCTCTAGCCTACCCTAAAGAGATGACACTAGATGTTGTAGTTTGTTGCGCAGCATCGATGACAGAGGTCGTGTAGGCTCACAATTTAAGCTAAGGTGATCAAATTTCAAGAGAAATCTTGGGAGAGACATCAATCGCGATTCAATTGACTGATACACATGTCCAAAGCCCCTTTATGAACTGATTTATCTTTGAACATTTAGCAAATTTGTGAAGATTGAAACTTTGATATCATTCGTTAAATTTACCTAGACTGTTCCTATCTAATAAAAGATACTATAATACTTTCACTAAAGACAACAATAAAGGCATCAGATTCTTAGAAATAAAGCAGAAAATAACTCTAAGAATACGGCTATTACTTACTATTCTATTGTACACAATGTTAGAATATTAATACATGTTTTCTGTGAAAATAACTAATTTTAGTCCGATACTCGTCTGGGACGTAAATAGAAGGGTCTACCTACCTAGATTAATTTAAATAGACCTATACTGAGTTTAAAAAACCTCGAGCAATGGTCTTAGCATTTTTAGGCTCGTCAATAATATGTATATTTAAAAAAAAAAATCCCCATATAAAATGTGATCACCAAGAGGCAAAAAATTGTCTATTTTGTATGGAGTAGAAAAAAAAATTTGCTTTCCCCCGTATTCTCGCCATAGTAAAAGTTGCCTAACAACGTTTCTAAGACCATTGCTCGGGGTCCTTTTACAAGTAGTATTCTGAAAGAAAATGCATATTACTGTAATGCTTAAGGCGTATGGTTCCATTTAAATTTGGTTCAGTTCTGACAATGCCATACATGAGAAAACCTAAAAAATCATTCTATTGTATGGTTGACGTGAATTCTTTTTTTTAAGTTATTCACACTTTCCATTAAAATCAGACAAAATATAGAACTTGGGTCTTATTTGAGGATACGCGGTTCGATGCGCGTCGCGTCGGGCTCTCATACATTTTGAATTCATCGACCGTAAAAAAATATTATTAATGTATGGGCGCCAGACGCTACACACAACGCATGCCCTTAACTGAGGCCTCACAGTATTGGTCAACACTGCCCTAGGGACATTTAAGTGTTGACGGAGTTGACTCTGGAAACGCAAAAGGGAACTTCGACATATCCAACACTAGCTGTACCGCGTGGTGTTACTCGCGTTTTTTTTTGTTCCTTCGTCAAGTAGCTTTTATTCGTTACAAACACCCATCCATACAATTCTTTCCTCTTTATAATATTATAACAAATAATGCATTAATTTCGACCAAATTTGATTATCATAAAAACGTTTCTAGTGAGTTAATCTTAAACGATAGACATACACTGTCCTGGACATTTTTTTAGATAATTTCAAGAGGAATAATTCTTTCATACATATATTTTTGGTATCTTGAACCGTTTTCGCAGCGCACGCAACGGAAGCCCTCAAGGATGAATAATTTCCCCCGTTTTTTTCATTTTCCATTATTTCTTCGCTCCTAATAGGTAGTTTCAGCGTGATGTTATATAACCTATAACCTTTCTCGAGAAATGGTCTATTCAAAACAAAAATATTTTTTCAATTCCAACCAGTAGTTCCTGAGATTAGCGCGTTCAAACAAACAAACTCTTCAGCTTTATAATATTAGTATAGATTAAAATCCGACTTTACCCGAATGTAACCGAATCACCAAGATTGAGGATACCGAACTGCGGTGTGTGTAAGCAATTCATACTGATAGGTTCACGTTGATAACGCTAAAGGGCCATTCTGAGGGACCCATTGTCTTGCCGCCGCAACCATTGTAGGGTAATGGTTTTCTGCCTGGAATTGTTTAACCCTTTCGGGGACACATCTCGACCGTTCACGTGATAACAATAAAACATGTAGATCGTTATTACGAGCGTCTGTGGTCTAGTGGTTAGGTACTTGGGTCTACTATCGGAGGTCGCGGGGTCGAGTACTGCTAGGCGTGTATGTAATGGAACTCTTTTTCTGAGGCTATGTATGCTACGCAACGCTTATTTGGTAAAAACATCGTGATGAAACCAGTATAATACAAGGTGTGTGTACCCTATAACGGCGATGGACTCACCCCCTGTCTCGTTGGGTTAAATACGCGCGTGTGAACCGTGGGCGTCTGCTTATTAAGTGTACCCCGCTTTATAATGAAAAGGCATGAAGTGTATTTTAATTATTCTTATAAATAAACATATTTTATCTGTACTCCGGGTATAAATCCTGGTTCTATCATCCTAATGTTTACCAGATGAAAGAAACAACTCTAGTATCGGACCAGAATTAAAGATGAATAAAGAGGCTCTAGAGGCAATAGAGAGGCGTGCTAGAAGGCTTATAGGTGTCAACAGGCTGTTTGATTCTCCAACTAAGCCTACAACAAAGCCTAGAGCATCGCCGCAAAGTTGCGAGCCTATCTGTCTTCTATCGGGTGCATTTCGGAGTGTGCTACGGAGTTGCATAACCTAATACCCCCATCGCGTTTTTCTTGTCGGAGTCTGTGTTTCCTGCGCAGTATAGTCTGAAGGTCTTCAAGTCGCGGGTGAATAGGTACCTGCTGAACAAGTGTGCTCCATAGTAGACCACAGCGCTGCTCAACATCAGGCAGGATGGCGGTCAAACGCTTGTTCGTAGTGATTAAAAAAAAAGGTAAAACATACGTATAACATATCAGGCGGTGATTAGTAATCGATACTGATGCCAAAAATGCAATCAGTATTTTTTTTAAAGTGTGTGTAAATAAATAAATAAATAAAATAAAAAAAATTATTGGCAAACGTTGTTTGGTATCATGAACTGGGCGAATTTCGCCAACATTTTCGATTAAACGTTGTATATGATAAAATATTGTGAAAGACGATTTTAAATCATCCATGTCTCTAATCTACGTGTTTCAGTCTATCAGAAAAATATATTGCTGGAATAAATAGCCATGCAGTCTGCTCTAAAACGAATAGCTTTTCAGGCGCCGAGCAATATTGTTCAAAATGAAAATCGCCTTACTTTGAGTTCTAGCTAAACAGACCACTGTTTGATGAACCAGATATTTAAACTAAATCTTAGGCAACGAAAGCTCAAAATAAAGTAGGGTACCTATTTTTCGCTCAAAATCTCGTTTACGTATCCTTTATAAAGACACAAGAGTTATTCGAGGCATCCATCATCTAGGTTTTTTTTCTGTTGAGAGAAGGATCGGGTTAAAGATATACTATACTATTGTGTGCCTTAGATCGCATATAGAGATTTAACTCAATATTGTTCACCGGGTATACAGGCGCGAATATAATCAAAGACAGGCTCGAGCTTACGTTTCGATGCATTTGCATGCGTCGTGCTTACGAGTGGACTCACAAGTTCGCGCTTGTCTTTGATTATATTCGCGCTTATACACCCGGTGAACAATATTGAGTTATAATGTCTGTGCGCGTTTAATTAAAAAATTATTTAATTCAGATTATTTATACACAAATGTAAGGACCCTATAATCTGGAAAAAAAATATACGGTTTCGAAAATACCCTTTTTAGCCTAAGTTCACGCTTTCTATAGATTTAGTGAGTGGATAGAATTATATAGAATTTCCGAAGGTGTCTAAGTTCTTTGTATATGTTATACAAATGGCTTCTTTGTTTATTATTAGTTGTCTGGGCAAACATTAGTTTTGCCACAGAAAATCGCCTTTGTATCCCGCGTATTGGATGAAATACACCTGTGATTCAAGGCCAAAATTAGCCGAATCGGTCCAGCCATTTGAGTTTTAGCGAGACTAATAAGGTTTTCAAAATTCTTATTTTGCTGCGGTAACAAAAAAAAAATATGATAATGCGCTGGTGACTAAGGACTGTAGTGAGAAAAGTAGGAGTAAAGAGGTCCAATTTGTTACTCCCGACAGACTTTGACTGTGACATAGTCTTTTGATTATATTCAACATTATTTTACGTATGAATATTTTTATTTGGGACCACAATTAAAAGAAAAATGCCTCTTCTTTACAAGTATAGAGGTACATAGTACTATTATGAGTTAGAATCGTTAAGACCTGACCTTGTTGGTTATCCAAATTAAATAAATAAATAAACCAAATGTAAATGGGGCCACACGGGAAGGGATACACCACCCTCCATTCAAATAAAAAAGGCTTGTCTGTAAACTCGGTTCACGGACGGCAGTGTGACGTCACAACGTCAAACATCGCAGTAGTAGTAGTACACTCGCTTGCGGAACGGGACAATGACGTCATATTTCGCGCATGCAGCATGTAGTATCGAGTTATTAAACGTTGTCACGTCAAAAAGAATCATCAATATCATTTCACCCAACCGAAAGTTATGAGGTAACATACATACAACCGTTTTGAGAAACTCCTTATTTTCTTTTAAGTTGGCCAACAATCCTACAGCGGCAATCAGTCAGTGGTCGTTTAAGAAGAAGCAAGGTCAAAGATAAACGACAAGCAAAAGAGAATAATGAGCGCAAAAAACATCGTCTGGGGCGCAGTAAATTTTCTTAAAGCATTGAGAATAGTAAACTTTTAAATCAACCAATTACGTCAAGTTTTCGAGAGACTACACGCGCTGAAAGTGTCCCTAATGTTTTCTTTTTAAATTTACTTTCTTTGGCCGCTATTGTTCTTATTGAATTAGGGTTTATGTGTTCTTTTGTCGGAGTCTCTCATTGTAGAGGTCGAGTGAAACCTTTTTGTGAGTTAGCTCTCGAAATGTATACCTACAAGTTTGATTTAGTTTAACTAGCCTACATTTAGTTTAAATTCTTAAGAAACCAAGCGAGTACTTAGCTAGTTAATTTCATTTATTGAGAAAAAATATGAGAATTCAAATAATTCACCTGTTTAAATAATTCACGTTGACATGGAATCGCTTATCGCTCAGAGGAGAAGACTAGAACTAAGTTTTATCAGATTCCATACGTAAGTGACATCAGAACATTGAAACTGTAATCCGCAATAAGTGGTGGAGAGGACCTTAGGAACACTATGATCCTTCGGCCACACTTAGCATGGTAAGGAGTTAAGAATGTCAATCTACCTTCAGTTACAAGTTGCTAGCTTATAGCCTGAATAAACCTAGATTTCCAGATCCCATAGTCAGTTCCCACGACATGCCAGTTAACAAGGCAGCTGATGCAGTGCTACCTCCCAGATCAGTATGAAATACAGTCACTTTACGAAGAAATCAAAATTTGGTGAAAGCAAAGTTAGAGCTGGCTTTGTAAAACTTGCCTTGAAAGTTGCATAAATAGGTAACCTATGAATGTTAAATTGAAACAGTTGGTTTAAGTCAAAAAAACCTATTTTGAAAAAGACCTTTATCGTGAATCTAAATTCACAAAATCTGGCCTTTGTTACCAAAACATAAAGACATGTAAATGCTCATAATACTATAAGGATTAACCACTCAATTTTGATTTCACGATGGCGGCATACAATCGCAACCGAGGCCCAAGTCACTTTAATCCTGCCGTATATCACGTCAAAGTAGCTTACAGTCTGAAATTAAACCTCTACAGATCGCCCTCCGAGCTGAGCTGGCGTCGCGTGTGCGCTCTTACGTAGTGTAGCTCAGTTTACTGTGACGACGTGCGGCTTAGCTAGCTCGCCCCAGGACAGCCGTGTACAAGCTGAGCTGTACAGTTCGCAGTGTGAGCTGAGCTGGCGTCGCGTGTGCGCTCTTACGAAGTGTAGCTCAGTTTACTGTGACGACGTGCGGCTTAGCTAGCTCGCCCCAGTACAGTCGTGTACAAGCTGAGCTGTACAGTTCGCAGTGAGAGCTGAGCTGACATCGTGTGTGCGCTCTTACGTAGTGTAGCTGCTATGTCGCCCTAGTACTTACAGTTCTGTAAAGTACTGACCTGTGACCTTGACCGTGACCCTCTTGAGCTCCTTGAGCCTCGCGGCGTCGTCCGCGCGCGCCCCCACGCAGCGGTACTCCCCGCCCTCTTCGTAGATCGCTTCTTTTATACCTGTATGAAAAAATACACTAATATTAGATGGACGGGCTCCACCAACGAGTGGTCAGCATGTCTGCCTCTGCTCCGTAGGGTCGTGGGTTCGATTCCCACCGTTGACA
>SJJU01010483.1:0-13412 GCA_012932125.1 Conopomorpha cramerella | reverse complement strand
CTGTTCCTCATAGTCTTGGACGACGTGATGCGGAGAGTTGTCTGCAAGGAATGCAGAGGCCTTCCCTGGTCTCAGGGACAACACCTCGAAGACATAGACTTTGCAGACGACCTATGTCTGCTCTCCAAATGCCGTGATCACCTACAGACCAAGGCCGATGATCTCGTTAAAGAGGCTGCCCAGGAAGGATTGCGCGTCAACTGCGCTAAAGCGAAGGAGATGCGCCTCCACACCGTTGACACCCAGCCTCTCTTAATCAACGGCGAGAGTATCGAGCGGGTCCACAAGTTCACCTATCTTGGGTGTGTTGTGAGCCCGCAAGGTGGAACAGACCTGGACATAGAGGCCCGTATCAACAAGGCTCTTGCTGCATACGCCCAATTAAAGCCTGTTTGGAGTTCCCACATTATCACCCGACGCACTAGATTGAGGATCTTCGAATCAAACGTCAAGTCAGTCTTACTATATGGTTGTGAGACGTGGTATGTCAGAAAGGCCCTCTCCCATCAGCTGCAAGTATTTGTTAACAAATGCTTAAGGCGCATTTTGGGAATTTTCTGGCCCCGAACAATAATGAACACCGACCTATGGAGACTGACAAGACAAAGACCCATCGATGACGAAATCCGGACAAGGAAGTGGCGTTGGATTGGACACACGCGCAGAAGATCGGAAGAGTATCCTCCAAAACAGGCTCTGTCGTGGCAGCCGGCAGGAAAGCGTAAAGTTGGCCGCCCGAGATCCACATGGCGTCGCTCAGTGAAGAAGGAGGCGGATCTAGCAGGTCTGAAGTGGGAAGATCTGGTGGTTGCTGCTCAAGGCCGGTCCGAGTGGAAGAATGTTGTGCGAGCCCTATGTCCCTGCTGAGGGAATAAAGGAAATAAGTCAAGTAAGTAAGTCACTGCAATGGTCGATGGACGGATCTTTTCTAACAAAAACTCTTGAATGTCGGTTAATCCTCTGTCATCAATTGCTAGCTTCCAGTGTATATCTTCGTCCAATCCACTTTTTTACTTAACATCGATTAAGTTTTTCACGTAATAATTTTTCTCTAGAGAGTAGAGAGTAGCGACGATTATCCCTGGACTGAATTCATATTTTTGAGACGAACATTTTTATCTCTGATCGTTGAAGAGCAATTCTTGCCTATCAATTATTGCCTAATCCCAGTTTCCATGCAAGAAAGTAATCGCAAGGAATGCTTTCAAGTAACAAGAATGGAACGATTTAATTGGATACTTAAATTTTTTAATTCTTCCATTTAATTGTACGATACAAGCAAACAATTTGCCCCATCTAAACTAGATGAGTTTAGTCTGTACAATATTTTTATATCCTCAATCAAATTGTAGGCAAGGAGCAAGAAAATCGTTTAATCTAAAGGAGCCTTTATTCTATGTATTACTTTCAGTTACTTATTTCTACGTTGTTCTATGTTTCATAATATGACTGTTATAGTCTGAAAACAAGGCTATTTTAGACATATAAATAAGTTAATAATAATTCCGAATGTCCCACATTTTGCCTCATACGACATGTAATGAAAAATTGTTATTGTTAGGAGCACGTGGCTTACGCCACAATACCACATTGATTAGTTAATTGGCCTCATATCGTTGGCCATTCTTCTTGAAGACAATATCAACATGGCTTACACGTCATACCATACTGAGAGACGCTGCAAATTCGTACAAACATTTCTATGTAGGTCAACGACAAACGACCTCCCCATCCGTCTACCTGGGTAGGTTCGTTATTTTTTTTTTTTGGCAACCAACAACCAACGAAACATTTCGCTCGTATCCAACAGAGGGCGGGGGCATTTTGTCAGTCGCGCGCGGAATGCGAGCGGCGACTATAAGGCTCGGAATGTCACTGAGATATCTTTATGCGACAGGGGGCGACAGGGGGCAACAGTGGGCGACAACGAGCGACAAGTTTGCGAACCAAACGTGCTTCCGCCACTTTGGTCGGCGCGTGTTTGCGTTGCCGCAGTCACGTGGGTTAGGTACGGTGTAATTGGAATAACTAAATTTGAAAGTTTATTTTTAAAAAGCTTTTGAACAAAGGGAGGTCGTATTTGTCAAAGACTGAATAAATGAATCATTTAAGCTTACTGTACATAGAGAAGTTTTCTAAAAAATGTCAGTGATAATGGGTAACTAAAGAGATGCAACTAAATCAGACAACGATCAAACTGTTATCTTATATTACTCATTACACATGTAAACTTGACATTGTTAAGATTGCAAAAGGTGTCATCCAGGGAGATATCTGGCTAAGATATCAAAACTTTGCTTGGTTGATTTGATAAATATTTTTCGGCGTACTACAACCTGTTATTAGTATTTGCAAGCCTCGGTGTTTTCGTTTATTGAGAATTGTAGTCATAAATTTTATCACCTCAATTAATTACTTGTGAATAACAAACAATGTAAACAAACATTATGTCACTGAACAACCTTTTTTATCAAAAGTTGTACCTGAAATAAATATTAGCAAGCCTAGCACGCGCGTGGGTTAGGTACTAGGTTGTAATTGGAATGACTGAATTTGAAAGTTCCTTTTTAAAAAGCTTTTTGAACAAAGGGAGGTCGTATTTGTCAAAGACTGAATAAATGAATCATTTAAGCTTACTGTACATAGAGAAGATTTCTAAAAAAAAAACTAAAAACTATGCCAGTGATAATGGGTAACGAAAGAGATGCAACTAACTAAGACAACGATGGAACTGTTATCTTCTATTACTCATTACACATTTAAACTTGACAATGTTAAGATTGCAAAAGGTGTCATCCAGAGAGATATCTGGCAGGTTACTTAAGTGTAAATTTTGTTACAAAACTTTGCTTGGTTCATTAGATAAATATTTTTTGGCGTACTACAACCTATTATTTGCAAGCTTCGGTGTTTTCGTTTATTGAGAATTGCAGTCATAAATTTTATCACCTTAATTAATTACTTGTGAATAACAAACAACGTAAACAAACATTACGTCACCGAACACTCTTTTTATTAAAAGTTTTACCTGAAATAAATATTAGCAGGCCTAGCACGCCCGTCAATAAAGCCACGACATAGAACAAATACGCACTCTGCAGGCTTAGCAAAGCGCGTCAAGAAAGACAAGACATAGAACAAATGCGCGCAGTGATTGGCTGCTATGTCACAAGCTTGTTTCAACCAATCGCTGTGCCTGGTATGTCTTGTCATGTCTTTCTTAGAGCGCTTTGCTAGACCTTCTGATTGGTTGTTAAGTCACGCTTCATGCGACTCGGCTTGTTTTAACAAATCGCAGCGCGATAATATATATCTTGTCACTCCTTTCTTAGTGCCCTGTGATAGGGGGGCAGTTATTCTTAAACGAGTTTGGCGAATGTTTGGCAGTTGGTTCGCTTGTATAATACTATGAATGAAAAGGGTATATATTTTTTAGTAGTTACATCATGAGATTAAAGATGGCTAAAGTTTGTGTACAGACCTCCGTTATTTTCCACTAGCTGTACCGCGCAGTGATACTCGCGTTTTTTTTCGTTCCTTCGTCAAGTAGCTTTTATTCGTTACAAACATCCATCCATACAATTCTTTTCTCTTTATAATATTATAACATATAATGCATACATTTTGACCAAATTTGATTACCATAAAAAACGGTTCTAGTGAGTTAATCTTAAAAGATAGACATATAGTGTCGTTGACATTTTTTTAGATCATTTTAAGACGAATAATTATTTCCTACATATATTTGTGGTATCTTGAACCATTTTCGCAGCGCACGCAACGGAAGCCCTCGAGGATGAATAATTTTCCCTGTTTTTTTCACATTTTCCATTATTTCTTCGCTCCTAATAGCTGCAGCGTGATGGTTTATAGCCTAAAGCCTTCCTCGATAAATGGTCTATTCAACACAAAAATATTTATTCAATTCCAACCAGTAGTTCCTGACATTAGCGCGTTCAAACAAACAAACAAACTCTTCAGCTTTATAATAGTATAGATAATCAATTCTTTTCACGGCGGTTTGTGACTATTTTTAGACAATCTTTCTCAGGCTACCTAAAAATAACTGCTCAAGAGCGTGTCGAGCCACGTGTATGATATTGTTCCGTATTAACTTTATTTTAGTTATGTTACAGTAAGAAAAGGGCGAGTATTTTTTTATATACTTCAACCACAACTAGTAAAGGAACAAAGCATGCATATTAAAGCACGAGATAGGCATCTCGCTTTAATATAAAAAGGTATAGAAGTGTATGTTTTTAATTAGTTACAAAAATTATGCACATTTACAGACGACAAAGAAATATCAAAAACTTTAGTGTATATACGTCACCTTCTAGCACCTAATTTTACACCATTTTTAACTTTACCCATTTTCTAAAGGTAGTATTTGCTGTGTTTTACTCATGGACTGTCATTAAATCAAAGACTCCGTTTTTCCTATAAAACAATGCAACAGTCTTGTTGTCGTACCGAATAAAATAAATACCAACATAGAATAAATTTGCATTCGCCATTCCGAATATATTTACAATGTACCAGGGCACCAGACTACTCGAGGAGTGTAAACAACCACCACAAACCTATCAAAAGAAAATGAACCTTACCTGACTTTTCATAGGGTCGGTGTTGATCTGGCACATGTACGTGCCGGAGTCCTTAGACTCGACGTTGTGGATGTACAGCTTCCAGGTATTGTGGCCGTTGTGCGACACGGCCACTCTGTTGTTCACCGTCACCATGTGTGTGTGGATCGCTAGAATCGTCTTAGTGTCAGATTTTATCCACGCCACCTGTACAGTGTGAAAAATTGTTATGTTAACGTGGATTGAAATTAGCAGGGTATCAGACAGTGGCCCAGCAGTTCCGGACATAAGCATATAATTGAGATTATCCCTTGCCTGTCGTAAGAAGCAACTGAAAGAGCGTAGGGGTTATGCGCGAGTGGGAACTCATGCGCTCTTAATACGGCCCTTCTTCTTCTTATAGGCAGAGCACATCCGTGTCTTTTTTAATCCTTGAAAGTTCGTCTAGTGACCTTTATGTAACTTTTAAATGCATAGTTTGATGTCTGTCTCCCACAGGGGCAAGCAGAGACGATAAAACTCCAACTGCTTCAATCCTTTGTGTCTTTTACGGTAATCATATAAAAATATTTGGGCATACGGAGAGAATGGATGAAAGTCGGTTAACGAAAGAGATTTATATGGGTGATGTAATGGGCCGGGTGAGTAGAGGTCGCCCCAGAAGGACATACATTGACCAGATTGGTGATGTCCTGACCGAAGGTGGCGTGAAAAGTACTCGAAACCGGAGGTCATGTATGAAAAGATGTATGAATGTAGATGAAGCGAAAGGGGTATGTGAGGACCGTGGCAAATGGAGATATGTAGTCTCTGCCTACCCCTCTGGGAGACAGGCGTGAAGTGTATGTATGTAAATTATACATAGAAATTTACTTAATTATGTATCTCTCTATATTATGTATTGGTTGGTTTATTATTATTCATCAGTTTCTATACAACTATTTATTTGTTGTACTGGTTATGTAAGTCTATCTTATAACTAAGAATTGATGTGTGGCTTCTCTCGCTAACGGGTATCGGCGGAACACCAGGGCGCAGGTAACTGTGACATTATGCTGAGTCGAGTCCCTTTTGCTGGCTTGAGATCTGGCACACGCTCAGTAGGTACTGTTCAGTGCGAGTTGGTACGCTTTTGATTGCCTTGTCGTTAACTTATGTGTGTATTAATTATTGTTTTTCTTATTGTTCCTTTTATTCTTATTGGTTTTCTCATGTGTGTTAGTTCTTTAGTTGGTAAATAAAGATAAACATAAACATAAAATGAATCGCTCTATGAGACGGCCGCGAGAACCGCCAGACTAATGTTTCTAATTATTGTGTTGTCAAAAATGTATACACTTCACGCCTTTTAATCCCAAAGCGGGGTAGGCATAGGCACTTGCTAAAGCAAAATGCCCACGGTTCACCAAGCGTATTTAACCCAACGTCACAGGGGGTGAGCCCATCGCCGTTATAGAGTTCACGCACCTTGTGGTGTGCGGGTTTCATCACGATGTTGTCCTTCACCGTACGAGCGTTGCGTTGCGTACATCGGCTCTGAAAAAGAGTCCCATTGGTACACGTTCAGTAGTCGGACTCGAACCCACGACCAGCCGGTAACAAGTCAAGTATCTGACCAACTGGACCACAGACGCTATTGTTTTGTTGTGTATAGTTTTAGAAAAATATACTTATTGAGTTTAAGTAGCCTTAGGGAATATACTAGTTTATATACTACGGAATATAAAATTTCCGCTACTTAACTTTAAGAACATTGAAAAAACCAATGAGGGTAAACGAAAAAAAAAAAATTTTCATCTCCATACAAAAGAGAAAGTTTTTTGCCTCGAAACATGACATTTTGTATGGGGACCTATTTTTTTTTAAACATACAAAGACATACATTTGAATGGGGCCTGAACATTTTTTTTTTAAGAAAAACACACGAACTCACCCCAAAATAGTGTCGTCATCAGCGAGGAATATCCACTTGACGTGGGGCAGATGTGTCACGGCGCCGACGGCGTGGCGCAGTATGGCGACGGTCTTCGCACAGTGACCTGTCTTCGTGTTTGGCACACCGGCTGATATTGTCGGGATCGCCGAATCTGTTGGACGGAGTTGTTGTGATATTGTTGAGATATTGTTG
Organism: Conopomorpha cramerella; assembly: GCA_012932125.1. Lineage (NCBI taxonomy): Eukaryota > Metazoa > Arthropoda > Insecta > Lepidoptera > Gracillariidae > Conopomorpha > Conopomorpha cramerella. Next base: position 6,698 of record SJJU01010483.1, on the reverse strand, counting down.
TGATATTGTTGTGATGTTGTTGTGATGTTGTTGTGATGTTGTTGTGATGTTGTTGTGATGTTGTTGTGATGTTGTTGTGATGTTGTTGTGATGTTGTTGTGATGTTGTTGTGATGTTGTTGTGATGTTGTTGTGATGTTGTTGTGATGTTGTTGTGATGTTGTTGTGATATTGTAGTGTTATTGTAGTGATATTGTTGTGGTATTGTTGTGATATTGTTGTGATGTTGTTGTGATGTTGTTGTGATATTGTTGTGATATTGTTGTGATATTGTTGTGATATTGTTGTGATATTGTTGTGATATTGTTGTGATATTGTTGTGATATTGTTGTGATATTGTTGTGATTTGATAAGTCTCGACGCCAGAAGCATAAAGTCGGATGTGTCATATTGTTTCCGACCTTATGCTTCTGATGTCGAGAACTGTTCATGGGAGACAATTTTCAATATTAAATGACGAATAATTTAAGACCACTGTGTCTATGACACCAAATTGGGATCCACAGTCTGTTAAAATCAAGAATCTCAAAACCATGAATCAAGATAAGGCGCACGACTTACGGATAAACATTCACGATGAAGTAAAAGAAAAACTTGTATCGTTAAACCTTGATGCGGCTTCCGTCTTGCAGAGCTCTTTGACGGTAACACAGAATGAGAGCGGAGAACTGTCATTACTGTCACAATTACCGAACGAAGTTAACTCACCGTCGATGTCACTGTAAAACTTCAAGTGTGTGACGTGCCTGCCCCAGGTCTTCTTCACGACCTTGACGCGCGTCGAGTGGAACTTGCTCCACGTCTTCACCGCGAAGTATATCGAGTCCTCGGGTATTGGGCTGCCCTGTTACAATAATAGTAAATTAACACCCAGGACATTACACACACCGTCATCTGTCTCCAAACTAGAATACTGTCGGTGCCAGAGACTGATATACTTACTTAATTATATAGTACCTGGACGACCGAGCTTCGCTCGAAGTAAAAAAATCGATTATTTTCCTTCGATTTTTTCATAACCCCATCTCAAGTTACTTCAAAACCAAAACGTCCCCCGCACCATCCTACGTATAGCATAGTATTACTACTCGGCAATAGATGTCAGTAAGAGTCGTATTAACAATTTGAGCAATTTTCCATGCCCGAAAACACGGTTGGAAAGATGTTTTCTAAAAATTAAACCTAGCTAGATCGATTTATCGCCCCCAATCCCTCTACATACCAAATTTCATGAAAATCGGTGCAGCCGTTTCCGAGATTCCAATTATATATATATATTCTTTTATATATATATAACAAGGAATTACTCGTTTAAAGATAATAATAATATATACATGTATACCGAATAACATCGCGAGGCAGTTATACTTCAAGTAAAAGCTTATAGTGTAATTTCGTAATAACACCTAAAACATACACACGTCAAAAGTGTCTAGAGATCAAAAACATTTTTAACTCTAAAAAAATCTAATTTACTTAAATCAAATCTAATCTTCTGGATTGGTCTCCTACCTAATTCCATGCCATGTTCATGCCTGTTTCATATTAATAGTTAAGACAACACAACGTCTGTCGAGTCCACTATATTAGTATAGATTAGTCTCGTTGCAACTGTCTATTTGTAATCTATATAAATAAAAATGAATCGCCGTTCGTTAGTCTGGCTAAAACTCGAGAACGGCTGGGCCGATTTGGCTTATTTTGGTCTTGAATTATTCGTGGAAGTCCAGGGAAGGTTTAAAACGTGTATTTCATCCAATACACGGGGTACAGAGGCGACTTCCTATGGCAAAACAAATGTTTGCCGGGACAGCTAGTTGTCAATAAAATACTTTTGAAAAACGTTCCTGCTGTTCGCTTATTCATATTTGCTGAGCTATTTTTTACAGTTAACCTAAAACCTGGTGCTTCCAGGCCAAAAGTCTAAGATCTTTACTGCATGCTGCTCTTTGCTGTATAAAGTTATTTGAAGTCGTTTAAAAACAACCCTCAACTCACACACAAATCAAAATGCCGGGGATAAGTAGCGCACTCGTCAGCCGAGACAATGCAGAAGCTCAAGTCCGGTGTGAGCAGCGGTCCGCGACTGTACTCCGGCCCGTACACCAGCTGCGCCAGCTCGAACGCCGGGTCTATGGAGAAGTCGGCCTCTGGCTGGTATTCGCCGCTCTCTATCCTCTTCGGAAGACTGTTGGCAGGGAATTTGCTAATTTAACTCATTGTAATATATACATACAAAGTAGTTCCAATTTCGCTCGCTAGGTTCGCTAGTGGCGCCATCACGTGACTATAGTCGGCGTCACGTGAGAAGCAAATTCTGACAGGTCGATGGAAATGCGTAGTATAGACTGATAGTGTTGTACAATATTGGAAAGAATCGATTTATGAGTGGTCTATTGATAACATAAATTAAGCTCGAGCTAACAAAGGTAAGCTCGAGCTTGTCTTTGATTATATTCACGCCTATATACCTTAACAATATTTATAAATATTTTACAACAACACACACATTGCTTTCATCATGTTAAGTAGCTAAAGCACTTGTGTTATGGAAATCAGACAACGAGATATATTTACTTAAATACTTTTTTTTTCTTTTAAATACATACCTATATAAATAAAACACCCAGACACATCCAACAAGTACGTAAAAGCTCATCACCTATGTACCTGTCAGCGGTAGGAATCGAACCCACGACCCTACGGAGCAGAGGCAGACATGCTGACCACTACACCAACGGGCCCGTAAATATTTATGTCTGTTCATATCTTCACGGAGAAACAACTAAACTGATTTTCTTGTATGTACCTAAGTGTCATACCTTTGAACCAGCTCGATCCTCATGGCGAACCCAGCAGCGAAGTAGGGGTAGTGGAAACCCCCCTCCTCGTCCAGCTCCTCGTGGTAGCGGAAGTGGTGGATGATTGTTGGCTCCTCGTCAGTGAGGGGGTAGCCTACCCATCGCACCTCCTGGTAAAGTTTAAAGTGGCTAAGTAATGCAGGAAGATTTCAATTAATTAATGGTTAATTGGATAAAAAAAAATAATGTCAAACGAATACATAAAAGACCACGGATGGCGCTGATGAAGCTACAAACAAGTTGATTCAAATTGTGCCGTCAATAAAAAAAAAATTACCTATAACTTTATGTTTGTTTTCTTTCTGGCTGGTTACCTATGTATAAAAGCAATGCGTACTTGTGCGGTTTTTAATTCAATCTTTTGTAGCTTTGTAAGCGCCATCAGTCATATAAAAACATCATAATTTTTTTGTTTTTTATCCAATAGCTCATTGTCTGGACGTCTTTAAGTCGCTTGGGTGAATAGGCACATAGGCCTCTCCAATTGCACGCCACTGTGATCTGTTTTCGGCTCCTCGCATCCAGCTTCCGCCAGCCATTTTGCGTATATCATCAGTCCACCTTGCCTGAGGGCGTCCTACACTCCGTTTGCCGAGACGCGGTCTCCACTCGAGAACTCGTTTTCCCCAACGGTTATCGGTTCTACGGCTAATATGGCCGGGCCGTGTTTCATGTGAACGAAATAAACGTCTATCTATCTATCTAATATAATCATCAGCCACATAACGTCCACTGCTGGACGAGGGCCTCCCCCAATGAGATCCGTCATTTAGGGTGAAATGCCAGTAATCGCCGCGCTTGACCGGCGGGTTGGCGATCGCAGTGGTATTGTGGTTTAACTCACAGAGAGCGCTGCTGCCCGTTCTCTGGAGAGCTCCCTCGGTCGCCTCTTACGACCCCCATGACGGGAAAAGTTGGGCTGGGATGGTGACACATGTATTCTATTCGCCGTCACCACATGGCTATCTAATATAAAGACACCATTTATTTACCTTATCCTTATCGACAGCAGCCAAAGCCTTCAGCAGCTGCCGACAGCGTACCGCCGTGTGCGGCTCCACGAACAGCACCCAGTGGACATCTGTCCCACCGTACAACTCCGCGAGTGGGGCGAGCAGTGGGACAACTGTCCACCCGCCCGGCACTGGGAAGTCTTCGTGTGTAATGTGAATCTTCGGTTTGGGCTGCGAAATGGATTTTATATTAGCTTGTTTTTAATCTTAAACTCATTTTTAAGCTTTGCAGTTTACCGCAACTGAGCTTGGCAGGTGGCCTCGCTCTTCCATTGGAGTGAAGTTTAGAGTAGCTTAAATAGAGAGTGTGCTACGGAGTTGCATAACCTAATACCCCCATCGCGTTTTTACAATAGGACAACCAGGAGAACAGCAAAACGTCATCCATACCAGGGGGATTTGCCATTTACGCGAACCAAACGGTTTGCGTCCACTTTCATAGTGCGAACCGCCAGGATGTGGAACGACTTGCCGGAGTCTTGTGTTTCCTGCGCAGTACAGTCTGAAGGTCTTCAAGTCACTGGGGTGAATAGGTACCTACTGAACAAGTGTGCTCCATCGTAGACCACATCGATGCTTAACATCAGGCAGGATGGTGGTCAAACGCTTGTTCATAGTGATTTAAAAAAAAACAATGCAAATTTTTACTATTTACATATTAAATTCTTCTCACAGTCCCTGCAACACGCGCGACTCGACAGTTCTTTTTTTTGACAAGGTTGGCATGTTAGGTCTGGAGTTAATAAATGCAGAGCGTCTGTGGTCCAGTTGGTCCAGTTTTCAGAGCCTATGTACGCAACGCAGCTCTCGGGTTTCATCACGATGTTGTCCTTCACCGTACGAGCGCTGTGTTGCGTATATGATAGCTGCGATGCGCCCAACCCCTGTCACGTTAGGTTAAATTTGTTTAGCAAGTGCCTCTGCCTACCTCGCTTTGGAATTAAAAGGCGTGAAGTGTCTTTTAAATAAATACGCAGATAGAGATTCATTAATGTTTATTGGGTGACGGTTACACCTATTGGTTAAGCATATAGAGTAAATAGGTAATTAAAGCTAATTGCGTCTGTAGTCCACTAGGTCGGATAGGAGCGTCTGTAGTCCAGTTGGTCGGATACTTGACTTGTCCCGGTTACAAGGCGGGTTCGAGTCCGGTTACTAGACGTGTACCAATGGGACAATTTTTCAGAGCCTAAGTACGCAACGCAACACTCATATATGGTGAAGGACAACATCGTGATGAAACCTGCACACCACAAGGGGTGTGAACCCTCTAACGGCGATGGGCTCACCCCCCGTCACGTTGGGTTAAATACGTTTGGTGAACCGTGGGCATTTGCTTATTAAGGAAGTGCCTCTGCCTACCCCGCAATAATAAAATTACACACAAAAAAAGAGAAAAATAGAAAAAAAATACATTATGCCTAATAAACTAATAATAACGATAAAACATTCAATTCTTAACCTAATAATATAAGTTTTAATCTCGAAACAAGCAGCTTTTCATTGTTACATAAACATAGATTGGTAAGTAATCGATGTTCTAACCACGTGACACATCAATCAGTTAAAATCAAAAGGCGCTGTAATTTGTCTATGTCGATCGATTTTATAGATACGACATGTTATGTTCCCCTTCTATGATTATCGATTGTTATCGTCGATTCTCATTAATATTTCACTACTAAACAGTAGGTACAATGTAACAAGATTACCATAATCGTACGTAGCACATACTCAGATAAAAATAAATAAAGGTGCACAATAGATTTATTTTATCCACATAACGAAAAGGTTTATACATCATCAATCATCCGCACGTTTGCCGGGTAAGTTAGTATTATTCGTCATCAGCCCATACTTGTCCACTGCTGGACATAGGCCTCTCCAATTGCACGCCACTGTGATCTGTTTTCGGCTTCTCGCATCCACTTTCTGCCAGCCATCTTGCGTATATCATCAGTCCACCTTGCCTGAGGGCGTCCTACACTCCGTTTGCCGAGACGCGGTCTCCACTCGAGAACTCGTTTTCCCCAACGGTCATTGGTTCTACGGCTAATATGTTAAGTTAGTATTATTATACTACAAAAAAAACCTAAATCCTTAATCAACGTGTTCGTTTTGTGCCGTAATTAAAATTGAACGTGCAAACGCGAATGGAAGACAATAGAACTGTTGTTATTGTCACGTCGGCACGCGTTGTCCCCGAAATGGTTAAATTAAATTAGATCATAGTTAACCTAATCGCCATAATACCCTCGTAATACTACTGTATCATTTTATTTTTATTTACAGTTGCGTGCCGCGTAAAATACCAAAAAAGATAAAGAAAATAAATCGCACAAAAACGTGACACTTTGACACTTTCTCGAATGTGACAGCCAACTAATAGGCCTAAATAGGGAAAAAACCTGCCAAATCTAGACATTTAACTTACATAACGTGTAAGTGAGTGGTCGAAGAACTTTCTAGCGATGAGAAATATCGATGTACGAAACTCTAGCTGTGAAATAGCTGCGTTATCTTTGATAAAACATTCTACAAAGTGAAACGTGTTTTTGGCAATCGAATTCTCGTTTTACTTATGAACCTATGTGTGGTAAAAAAAACAGCTTCAACACAATCATGGTATAAAACAAAGTAGCCTGCCGCTGTCTGCCCCTATATATGCTTAGATATTTAAAACTAGGCAACGGATTTTCATGCGGTTTTCTGTAATATACAGTGTCATGAGGAAGGTGTAGAGAAACACTGATAACTCGTGCGAAGCCGGAGCGGATCGCTAGTTTACCTATAAAAAAAAACACTTCATGCCTTTTAATCCCAAA